>ML388039.1:0-23815 GCA_005239525.1 Nicotiana knightiana | reverse complement strand
TTCATGAAAGTGACTTATACCGATGCATGTGACATACTAGATGAGATGGCTGACACATCCTCAACTTGGCAGAGTCGGGAAAATGTTCCTCAGGTTGTCCTAATGTCATCCATCTTCACAAGGAACTTCATGACCACGGACAAGCCATAGCGGATTTGACAACCACTATGAATCAGTTAGCAAAGGCTCAGTTTCAGCAAGTTCAGGGGACAAAGCAAGTGAACACCATGGAATGGGTGAATAAAATGGTCAACAAGAGGAGACAACATGGCCAACAAGTGCAAAACAATCAAGATCAGTATGAGCAAAGTGGCAGTGGTTACAATCAAGACGATTCTTATGATGATCAAAGTGAGGAAGTTTTATATTCCAATAACTACCAAGGTCAATAGAGCAATGCTCCAAATCATCAATGGAGATCACAAGGAAACAATCAAAACCGGGGCAACCAAGGCCAAGGGAATTGGAACAATGGCAACAACAACAATCAGAATTGGGGGAACAACAATAATAATTGGGGAGGCAATGGAAACTAAGGGGGTTGGAATAATAATAACAACCAAGGAAACTAGGGGTTGGGCTTTCAAAGACCCCCTATGTACCAACAACCCAACAATCCGCCTCCATATCAGTCTCAAGGGCAAAGTTCTTCAAACAATGAGATGGGGCGAATAGAGAGTATGTTTAAACAAATGATGGAAAGGAATGCCGACTCTAATGCCCAAATAGCTTCCTATACCACTTCAATCTGCAACTTAGAAGTACAAATGGGTAAAATTGCTCAAGCATTGCATAAAAGCCCTAAGGGGGCACTACCAAGTGATACGGTAGTAAACCCGAAGGGAGGGAACAACATAGGCCATGCTATGGCGGTGACCACAAAAAGCGGTAAAGGTGGAGATGCAAGTTCCTCTAATCCAAAGAAGGTTGTGAGTGATGATGTTGTGTTGCAAGAAAATGGTGAGATTCAAGCCAATGATGAGAATGTGAATGATGAAGTGAGGATCGACATTGATGAAAATGTGTAGGAGACTCAGAATGATGTGAACCCGTCTAGGGATCACGTGATAGACATACCGAAAACAGTAGGGCCCAAAGACAAGGCTCCTTTTCCAAGGCCTCCTCCACCGTATTTTTAAAGGATTGAAAAGCATAATAATGAAAACCAATTCAAGAAGTTTATTGAGATGATGAAAAGTTTGCCAACCAATGTTCCCTTGGTGGAAGCTCTTGAGCAAATGCCGGGGTATGCCAAGTTCATGAATGACTTGCTAACCAATAAAAGATCTATGAATTGTGAGACCATAAAAATGACTCATCAAGTGAGTGCCATTGTGCGCACTCGATGGTTCCAAAGCTTAAAGATCCCGACACCTTCACAATTCCATGCACCATTGGTAGTGCTGATTTTGCAAAAACCTTGTGTGATTTGGGAGCAAGTATTAATTTGATGCCATACTCCGTATTCAAGACATTGGGTATTGGAAAACCTTCTATGAGATTGCAAATTATGGATAGAACAATGAAAAGGCCACTTGGTATTATTGATGATGTTCTCGTCAAGATCGACAAGTTTATTTTTCCCGTTGATTTTGTGATTCTTGACTGCGAAGTCGACAATGAGGTACCTATAATATTGGGGAGATGTTTCCTAGCAATAGGGAAGGAATTGGTTGATGTGGAAGCAGGGGATCTCACCTTACGTGTGGGCGATGAAAAAGTTATATTCCACGTGTGCAAATCGACGAGGCAACCAAATGGTAATGAAGTTTTCTCTTTTGTGGATCTTGTGACGGAGGTGATAGTTGATGACACAAGTTCCATGATCAATGTGGAAGACCCTATGGAAGTTGTATTGTTAAACCATGAGGATGATGAAATGGAAGGTTTGATTGAAAGTGCAAATGCATTGCAAGGAATGGGTTCTTATTCATATGGACCCGTAAACATTCCTTGGACTTGGAAAATCGGAAGACTCCACCGACAAAGCCCTCGATCGAGGAGCCACCAACATTGGAGTTGAAGCCTCTACAACCCAAGTATTAATTCTTAGGCCCTTCTTCTATATTACATGTTATTCTTTCTGCTTGCTTAACTAAAGTGCAGGTAAAATCCACCCTCGAGGTGCTTCAAAGAAGGAAAAAGGCAATTGGATGGACTCTAGCCCCGCCTTTTGCATGCATAAAATTATACTAGAAGATGATGCCAAACCCTCCGTGGAACATCAAAGGAGGTTGAACGAGGCTATGCAAGAGGTCATCAAGAAGGAAATTATCAAGTGGCTAGATGCAGGGGTGGTGTAACCCATTTCAGATAGTTTATGGACTTTGCCGGTACAATGTGTGCCAAAGAAGGGGGTATGAATGTGATCAAGAATGATAGAAATGAATTAATCCCCACCAAGACTATGACCGGATGGAGGGTATGCAGGGACTACCGAAAGCTGAACAAAGTGACCCGCAAAGATCATTTTCAATTGCCATTTCTTGATCAAATGTTGGACAGACTTGCCGAGCGGGTCTACTATTGCTTTTGGATGGGTACTCAGTGTACAACCCGATTCTCATGGAACCGGAAGACCAAGAGAAAACTACCTTCACATGTCCGTACAGAACATTTTCATTTTCATGGATGCCGTTTGGTTTGTGTAATGCACTGGCTACCTTTCAGTGGTGTATGATGGCTATATTTACGGACATGGTGTAGGACTTCCTCGAGGTGTTCATGGATGATTTTAGTGTTGTGGGTGACTCATTTGAAGAATTATTAGACAATCTTGACAAAGTGTTGGCCCGATGTGAAGAGACAAACCTAGTGCTCAATTGGGAAAAATGCCACTTTATGGTTGAGGAAGGCATTGTCCTCGGCCATAAGATCTCAAATAGCGGTATAGAGGTGGACAAGGAGAAGATTGAAGTGATTTCAAAGGTCCCTCCTCCTACTTCCGTCAAGGGAGTTAGGAGCTTTCTTGGGCATGCGGGGTTCTACCGAACGTTCATCAAAGATTTCTCAAAAGTGGTGAACCCCTTGTGCAAGCTGCTAAAAAAGGATGCAAAGTTTGTGTTCAATGAAGAGTTATGAAAGCTTTTGAGTTTCTCAAGTATAAATTGACAACCACTCCAATCATTACCGCACCCAATTGGAGCTTACCATTTGAGCTTATGTGCGATGCTAGTGACGTTGCGGTAGGAGAGATTTTGGGGAAAAGGATAAACAAGATATTTCATCCGGTTTATTATGAAAGCAAAACGATTAATGACGCCCAAGTCAATTATACGGTGACGGAGAAAGAGTTTCTAGCCATTATGTTCGCCATGGAAAAGTTCAGGCACATAATATAATTGGGCCGGATCCTTTGATGAGCCTAAAGTTTGTAAAATAGTAGGGTAAAATTTTCCATCTTCAGATTATGAAAGAAAAAAATAGGGAATAAGTGCAAAACCTTTTTAAAAAAAACAAAATATAAATAATGCCATGAAAAAAAGTTATATTTGGCAACCTCAGCTAATATATTTGGAACCCATATGCTACTCTGCCACTCTCCCACTTTGGTCCAACTCATTCCTTTAAGTAGCTACTCGACTTTCGCTTCTTACAGCTAGCCCTCTAGAAATTTAGCCACCACTTGACACTTCCCATATGTCCTTTCTCCTCCTTTGCTGCTCAGTTGTTGTCTTAGATCAATATTTATCTCTGTATCACTTGAACCAACATATCGCTACCACTTTAAACCTTTTTGAATATCATCATTCTGGAGACGTCAATATTGGAAAAACCGATCTGATCCTGAACCGCCGCACACCGCGATCTCTAACAGCCGCTTCCTTGACACTATCTCACCATATCCTGCCCCAAAGGCGAATTGTAGAAGATCATAACAACGGCGAACTTAACACATTCAATCGAGGACGACGGCACCACGTCACAGATGAAAACTCCATGACACGTGAAAACACCAAGTCTCGTTATCTATAAATTCAAAACCTGAATATTTATAGCCCGATTAATTTTTTCCACCGGAAATAAAATACCGAATTTCTGAATTGTGCCCCGAGCAAACCTTCCTTCAATTCATTCACTGCCCTTACACATAGGCAAGATTCCTACCATCACATCGATACTATGAGATAACCGTTCATAAGCATCATAGCAACTTGTGCATAGCCTCAAAGCTCTCAGAAGTACAACTACTGAGCCGAGACGACAGAATATCCTTCCGTAAGGCGGCGACAATAGCCCAAACAACCACGCAGGGAGAAACATCCCGCACAACATTTGTAGTGCCATTAAAATTCCTCAATTCTCGATTTATAACAAGCGCTTCACGTCGCATAATATTGAACAGGAAGGAAATGAAGGCATAAGCGTCAAAGAAATCACACCGCATTATGAGGAATCAAGAAGGGAAGTGCTCCAAACAGCCCTGTAGCCTCTCGAAGATAAGTACAGACGTCTCTGTACCGATCCGTAAGACTCTAGTAGACTCGCTCATGACTCATGAGACCTAAGGAACCTAGTGCTATGATACCATATTGTCACGACCCAAAATCCACTATGGGTCGTAATGGTGCCGGACACCACTGTCAGGCAAGACAACTCCATATTACTAGTAGATTCTCATTTTAATATTTTCGAAATCATTTCTTTTAGACACTAAACAATAAATAATAAGCTTCACTGAATAAATAAGATGTCTTTACAAATTTATTTACTGAATAATCCTGAAATCATCCTAGAACCCGGTGTGACAGGTGCATGAGCTTTTATTTGAAAGTAAAATAAAATATAACAACTGTCCAGAATATAAGTTTGGACAGAAAAAAAAAATACAAGTACTCGGAAGGAGACCCTGCTGGCTGCGGATTGTCTCAAAGATGTAGATCACCTAAGTCTCCGTATCAACCACACCACTGTGCCCGCAAGGCTACAACCCATACATGTACCTGTACCTCAAAATGTACAGCAAGTGTAATATGAGTACGAAAATAACGCGTACCCATTAAGTATCCCGCCTAACCTCGAAGAGGTAGTGACAAGAGGTCGACTTCGACACTTACTAGTGGTCAAATAAATATAATTAAATGTGACGCTAAGCATGGATATCAAGATCAAATATCAGATAACAACAGGAAGGAACAACTTCTTTCATAATTATAAATTTCAGTTTCTGTCATTTCAGTTAACAACTTATATCTCAAGGCATTTAAGCAGTTCAAATCACAGAAAGTACCAAGAAAATAGCATGCGCAATTAATCCTAAGGTCGTACGGCCTGATCCAACAAAATAATAAAATGTTCACTGACGAAGGGTCGAACGACGCGTTCCCATGAGAATAGTGGAAAGGATCACCCCACTCACGGAATATAATTGAGACATGGTAAAATATAAATTCAACATTTAAAAATCACATCTCTTTCTTGATTCTTTTCAAAAATAAAGGAACTTCCGCTTGTAGCTTTTTTAAATAAATTACCCCGCTCGCGAAACATGCATGTGACACGGTTACACATAGATTTCTTAAGCTATTATAATATTCCTTCAATTATTTTCAAAAGAACGAAGTTCAAATGAAAACTTTTAAGATCTCAAATTCCTAAAACTTTTAAGATCTCAAGGCAAACAATAAAATAAATCAACAACAATATCAACAAGGCATGGTATAAACCTAAAACTGCCCGGATATAGGCATAGCTAGTAGCTACATACGGACTCTTGTCACCTCGTGCGTACGTAGCCCCCCTCCACAAATAGAATCACATAATCACGAGACGTGCTATCGGAGCCTCGTCAAATGGTCATGGAGGCTGGTCTCAAGGACGAGCACCAACTAGTGCAGCTCCGTTTGATCGCACCATGTTCGTCTCCAGAGATGCCCAAGACCGGTTCAGTTTGAAGGCTACCAGGAAGCCTGTTCCGTAAAGGGGTATTGATAGAGCATTCCTCCAAGATGACTTCCCTAATATGTATCGGGAGCTGATCAGGCGTGGGTTAGACAGCTTCATCGAAGAACTGGAGGAAGGTAACTTGATTCTTGTCCGGGAATTTTATGCCAATTGCCCCGAACATGAGGATATAATTTGCATTGTGCGTAAAACGAGGGTAAATGCCTCCTTAGAAACCATCCAGAGAGTATACCAATTGCCTATTTTTGATGGGAAGGAGGATTTCTATGATACCTACAAAAGACAACCCATCACATGGAATAGGTTTTCCGCTCTATCTGTGTACCTGGCAAAGATGTCCTGTGGGTGGTGCCAGGTAAGATCTTGCATTCTGCCTTACTCACTTTTGAAGGAACATGCTGGTTGCACATTATCAACAGTCTCTTGATGTCGCCCCACAACACCACTGAGGTTAATGGACCGAGAGCTACTTTGATCTGGTGCTTCGTGAATGGCCACGATTTTGATGTGGCCAAGGTTATCCAGTTTGAAATGTTCGTCCGTTCACCATTGAAGAAGTATGCATTTTTTCCCTCTCTGGTTACAAGATTGTGTCGGGAAGCAAGGGTGCCTAAGAACCCAAATGCGGATGAAAAGGTCAAGAAAGAAGCTAAGTTTCGAGCAGACAAAGAGACGATCAGGAGAGACTCGGTGGCACATGGAGCGACTCATAGTGACGATTCTGATACGCCGGAGGAGGGCGATGAAGAGCAGGAGGATATTAGGTCGTCCCCACCCCCATAGGAACAAGTTGTTGCAACTGAGGGACCATAAGAGGGAAGACGGAGCATGCGAATAACAACCCTAGAACAAGACATGGCAGGATTGCGCACTTCCGTCACGGAGTTGGGGACTAGAGTTGATGCCTTAGCCACCCAAAATGTAAAGTACGAGAAAAAAATAATGGGCTGGCTGTGTGCGTTGGGGAAGGCATGTCACCTTGACCCCGACACTGTCTCCGATCAAGACTGATCTACTAGGGAAGTTCCTTTACTTCACATTACGTTATCTTGTATGATATGGGGACATGCCATCTTTATTAAGTGTGGGGTGGGGAATACTTTGTTGTATATTGTAATGAATGTGTTGTAGGTTGTATATAAAATAGTTAGTTTATTTGCATAAATCATTTTCGACTTGTCCCGACGATGGACACCATTTGACGGGTCTCTTGAGGGACTAAAGTCGAACGAAAAAAAATAACCCCAAAAAAGATTATTTTTTGTAGTAGTGTATTGATCCCCTCTTGGTTTTTCTTTAAACCGTGGTTCTTTTCCAAGGGTTTCATTTGAACCGGGTTTAGCTAGTTTTAGTTTTTTTAGGAACTTATGGGCTATGGGCAGAATTAGAATAAGATATCTTAACTTCGTAATGCCTTGAATATAGAGGACACCTTAGTGTGACGCTTAGGCTCATTTGTTGACTCTTGTAAGAATATCTTAAACTGTGTGTGCTTAATTTAGCTTAAGTAATTTGAGCCAAGTGTCTGATGACCCAATCTGAAGTGAGTCATGTGCCATGTGTGTGTGAGACTTGTTGTATTCTGTGTCTGACATTTGATTCCTAGAACTTGCGCAGTGTGTCTGCAAAGCAAAATAGAGTCTTGTTTAGTCTGGGAAATGATATAGGAATTTCTTTGTTGAACAATATATATATATAATCCACCCACCTAATTTCTATGTACCATAGTTAACCTCATTAAGCCTATAATCCTATTTTCTTGGCAACCACATTACAAGTCATGTCCCTTGTTTGAATTAACCATCTTTTTGAACCCTTTACCTCTTGTAAGCACTTCAACTACTATGAATTTACAAAGGATAAAGTGTGGGGTAGTTGGTGGAGCTTATGAGTGAAACTAGGGAAATAAGGAGGAAGGTATATCTTGTTGGAAAAGCCACTTGTGAAAAGAAAAAAAGAAAGAGAAGAACATTGTTATTAGTGTATCATATTGATTGGCAATAATTCTTTGGTGGCCTTTAAGGTGATTGTGCTCAAAGATGTGTGGGGGTGGTATGTGTGGTGTTAAAGATGAAAATATTGGTGTAACTTAGGTGTGAACTTGACTGTAAAATAAATGTATTAAAGTGCTTAGGGAGGTGTAGTCACTATTATATCAAAATATATCCTAGCCAACCTGCAGCCTATATTACATCCAAATAAAGTCCTACTTGATCCTAGACTGAGTGAGCTCAATTAATAGAGTAGCACATTACGGGCAAGCCTATGGTGCATTTTTTGCGGTACAAGAATATCATTTCTGAGGGTGAGTGAATTCTATTCCTTTTAAAAGTTCCTCAGTGTGTGTGGATTTTACTAATTGTGAAATGAGTCTCTTTTGTTGTGAGTAAGCACTTGATTCATGAAGGAGAGGTAAGTCTTGACCTCTGAATTAGAGTAAGTAAGTCGGTTAGGAACATTGCATGGCTAGAGGGAGTCAACTCTTGAGGTGTAGATGTTACACGAATGTACTCATTCTTTGTGAAATATTCTTGGTGTGACGAGTCGGGAAGTCGCTCAGTGAAGTTAGGTCTATGTGGAGTGTGGTTTTATTGCTCGAGGACGAGCAATGGTTTAAGTGTGGGGTGTTGATAGTATCCTATACTTATGCAATTTAGACGCTATTTACATTCTAATTTAACAACACTTTATTGATATTTGAATGTAAAAGATAACAATATGCTCTAATTAAGAAATTGATGTTTTGCAGGAGCCACTCCGAGTTAGGAGGGAGCTAAAGAGTGTTTTGGAGTCATTATGAAGTGTGGAAGGCCAATCGAAGGATAGCCCGGTAAAAAAAAGTGAGAAAAACAAGCGAAACGACCCATCCAGGTGCGCGTCCGCGAAGTGGGCCGGGAATTAGCCCGTGAACTCAAGGAAGTCAAGCAGTCAAAAGCTGCGGTCAGATCCGTGGTTGAATCCGCGGCCACGGACGAGCGGAAGAAAGCCAAACATGCAGGGTTAATTATGTAATTTCTTAAGTGACTAACCTAAATCTATATGAAGCCTAAAGTCGCCTAGAAGTCACATATAGCTGGTTTTAGAAGATTTTAGAGGCAAGAACAAGAGAGAGAAGACACATCAATTCCTAAGAATTTTCATCTTCTTCTTTTTACTTCTATTTGTTGATTATGAATTATTTTAGTGAATTATTTTCCATTTATATGAGTAGCTAAACCTATAATCTAGGGTTGATGGAACCAATTTTTGGATGAAGTTTTAACTCTATTTTGATATAATCGAGTCGTGTTTGTTCTATGATTGTTCAACTACGTTTTGTATTGTGGTTAATTGAAAGGGTCCTTGATTAATCGTGTCTAGTTGCCCTGTGTTGCTCGAGAAAGAACACTTGGTTAAATTGTTGTTGAACAATACCACTTTTGGGTAATTGAAAAGATTAATTACTTGAATTTAAATGTGGGTTTAGAAATAACAAGCTTATGTGGAATAATTCTGAGTTGCATAAATTGTTAGCTAGAGTAGTTCGAGAGAATGCTTCTAGTAAATTATCGTAATTAATCAAGAGATAATTACGGTAGCCCGGAACTCATAATCCTCATAGAGTATTACGGCGAGATTATAGCGAAAGAGTTAAGAATTAATCCGGCAATTGGGGAAGTCAATAGCCCTAGATCCTTTTATCCTTGAATTCAATTTTAGTCCTGATTATTGTTAATTTTATTGTCATTTTACATTAGCTAAATAAATTCCACTGTTTATTCATAAAGAAATCTTGCATTCGGAAGTTGTCTGAGCTTATCTTTAGCATTATTAAAGTTGTAGTGAATAGGTTATTTCCATGTGGGATTCGACTCCGCACTTGAACCGCATTATATTTTACAGCGACAACTTATCCTTTTTTCAAACTAGAGTTGGGCGTGATCAATAATCATTGTACACGATTGACTTGTATTTACCACAACAATGCATAATTTATTTTCGCTTTACTTATCAAACTTTCAGATCTAACAGTCATCAAATTTAATTAGGATTCACCCCTTATTTTATTTATCAGTTCGAGACAACTTGGAGAAAAGTTTCAGGAACAGACACTAACTAAAGTACGTCAAACTTTTATTGCTCAATATGATAAATTTTGTAGAAGAAACTGCAAATAATATGATTGCGCCATTTAGTATACTCCTAGTTTTTTTCTAATTATTTTCCACACTTAAATAGTGGATCTGCTTATTTCTCCTTTTTTGATAATTTAGAGTGGTTTGGATGTTTAGAGGTGACGCCGAAATTAGAAGTTGTACGGTTCGAGATTTTTAGTCTCTTTAAGTTATTTTATTTTATATTAATAATTTATATATATTTAATAATTTTATTAAAATAAATATATTAAATTTGGACCGAAGTTACTGAGTTCGACCAGAACCTGTTAGCTATATTGTAGCTCCAACTCTACTTGAATTGTAAATTCGCGGGCGAAATTGAGAGAGAATTATAGGATTCATAAAATAGAAGAAAAATCTTTACTCTAAAATATGAAGAAAATAAACAATATAGAAACATATTATCACAAATATATTGTACAACAAAATATTACATGGCCAACCATCTATAAGAACCGAATGGCTTTATTCATACTTCTTACAAGTAAGGACTAAATTAGCAAGATTATTACATCTTATCACTACATAGTACTTACAAAGTTATAAATACTAACGGTATATATAATAATTTAAACTCTTTACATATAATGATCAGTTGTAAGGCTCGACTTCAGTAACTTTATCCATAGCCTCACCTGCATAGGAGCAACACCTTTTGCAACCATTGTAACCTTTCCTGCAGCAATCATAGTGGCATCCTCTACGTTTATAACCACCACGGCCACCACCATAATATCCATCATTGCCAACGCCATTGTATCCGCCACGTCCGTCAACGTGTACTTCATTCTCGTTATCCGATTTCCTTGTTGCATCAATTGTGAAATTTAAAACATGGTCCCTTTAGCCATAAATTTTTTCCCCCCCCCAAAGTAGTGTTTGGCCATAAAAATTTTAAATTTCACTTGAATAGAGTTTTGAAATTTTTCCGAATTTGAAAAATCAAAAAGCTATTTTCAAAATTTTCACATCAAGATTTGAATGCATAAATAATTGAAGGGAAATTGTACATTACTGTGTGGGCCAAATCACCAAAGGATACGAAGAAACCCGGTCTACAAATGGGGCAGTAAAAAGAGTGAATGTGAGTGCAACAATAGTTATTTTTACGTCAGCTATTTAAAATATATTTGTAATTTGTAATGTATTTAAAGATTAATTAATTCACCTAAACTTCATGACTAAGTATAATGAATTTGGAAATTTAAAACTTAATATCCTAAATTTTGGAGCTGCTAATTTGAAATTCACGACTAAGTGTCCTGGATTTTTGAACTACTAATTTAAAATTCAGGACATAAGATTCAAACTTCTGGACATAATTTTCGAACTTTAGGATACGATTTCCTGAAGTTTGAATTTTGACGTTTAAACTCTAGGACGCCGTGTCCTAAAGTTTGAGCGAAATTGGCTAATCTTTAAATACATTGTAAATTATGAATATATTTTAAACAACATACTTAAAAGTGACTACCTGATGTTATTTCCGTGTGAAAAGAGTCTTGAACTAGAGGAGAAGCTATAGTTTAGGTTATTGTTGCGGTTGCACGCAGTAGTTTTAGTTCAAATTATGTATTAATTTATAAGAAGTTCACTAAAAATAAAAAAAATATTAATTTAAATTTTCATAACTTAAAAGGAGTAAAATCCAAAACCGTAAATCTTAAGTCTTCGCTCCACCTCTCTTGAAGAGTTGAACTCACGCTTATTCTCAAATCATAAATTTGAATTCAATATTTTTTAGTAAAAAGCAAGTAATCCAGGTCAAGATGGATTGTCAAGCAAAGAAAATATTTTCAGTCTAACTCCAAAGAAATTAAGAACCTGATCAACGAATGGATTGCTTATTAAGAATCAAATAATCCAGGTCAAGATTAGTTTATTAATAATGTTCTACCCTAAGTTGCGCTCCCTTGTATGACTAATATGACATACTCCTTCCGTTTTATTTTAAAAGGAACACTTTCATTATTCGTCCGTTCCAGAAAAAAAAAATTATATTAAAAAAAAATTCTTTAAGCTTTTTAATTTTTCCACTTTACCAGTGATGACCCAAAAGGTCATCCAGTATAATTTTAGCAAAATCTGTGTTCCGAGGCCATGAAAGCCTCCCTTTATCTCACCTCGATATGCGTGCGCAGCCCGGGCATGTAGCCGAGAAGCCGTTAAGTGGAAAATTGATTAAATGATGATTTTACATTAATTATTTGAGTAAAGTTGACTTTGGTCAACATTTTTGGTAAACGGGCGCGGACCCGTGATTTGACGGTCCCGGAGGGTCCGTAGGAAAATATGAGACTTGGGCGTATGCCCGAAATCAAATTCCGAGGTCCCAAGTCCGAGAAATGAATTTTTAAAGAAAATTATTTTCTAAAAAATATAAAGGCTTTTGAAAATGAAATTTGATGTGAAACCTATGTTATCAGACTCGTATTATGGTTCCGGAGCCCGGAACAGGTTCACTATATTTTATATGTGTTATCTGTGATCTTTGGTGGGAAATGGACTTAGTTTGACGTGATTCGGATCGAACATGAAAAATTTAGAAGTTTTGGAAGTTTAAAAGAATTTAATTGATTTTGAGGTCTAATTCGATGTTTATGATGTTATTTTGGTGTTTTGATCACTTGAATAAGTCCGTAGGATTTTTTGAGGTTGTGTGCATATTTGGTTTTGAACCCCGAGGGCTCGGGTGAGTTCCGGGTAGGTGTCTGAGTGCAAAAACATAGAAAAATCTGGTGTAAAATAAATTTTCTGGTATCTGGTGCTTAACACTATGGAAACGCATAGGTGCATTCGCGATCACATAGTAGTGTGAGTAGTGGGGGGGGGGGAGACTGTTGCACTATCCGATCGCATAGGTGTAGTTGAGATCGCAACGGAGGATTGGATAGCTGGAGGGGGGCTGGGTAGCTGTACTATGCGATCGCAATTAGGCATCCGCGATCGAAAAGCCTGGAATCCTGACTACTATGCGATCGCATTCCCAACCCCGCGATCGCATAGGTATAAGTCGCCCAGTCAGTTTTAAAGTCTAAAAAACATAACCCATTACGGGATTTGACCCAAATTTCATAATTTCTTCTTCTCCTCTTCATCTTGGGCGCTTTTTGCAAGAAAACTTCACCACAACTTCATAGGTATGTAATCCTAGACTCGTTTCCTTCAATATTTATCAATACCCATTAGATTTCTAGGCCTAAAACATGGGATTTAAGGTAGAAAAACTAGGGATTGGGTAGAGTTAGGGCTTTTTGAATTTTTGGGAATTTGATCTCATTTTGGGGTCGGATTTTAAAACAAATCTTATATTCGGGCTCGTGGGAGAATGGGTGATCAAGTTTTGGTCCGAACCTCGTGTTTGGACCAAGCGGGTCCGGGGTCAAATTTTAGAAATTTTGGAAGAATGTTAAAAAATCTATAATTAGGCTTTGGAATTGAACTGTTGAATAATTATTGATATTATTGAGTCGATTATGTCTAGATACGATTGTTTCGAAGTCAGATTCGAGAGGAAAAGCGGTGGTAGAGACTTTATTTGCATTCTTGGAGCCAAGGTAAGTGTTTGGCCTAACCTTAGCTCTAGGGAATAGGTATTGAGTCCTAATTGCCACGTGTTTATTCCATGTTCAATGTATAGGTGAGGTGACGAGTACCTATATGTTATTTTCAAGCATGACCGTGAGTCGGAAATTTGTAATTATATGATATTTATTGGCCTTTACTATGTTTATGAGTTGAATATCAATTTGATAGCTATTCATTTGGTGGAAGTTCTTAGATGCGGGTATTGTTGAGTAGTTGATCGGTTGAGGAACATTATGTTGGATTATACACATGTGTAGGATTGGTTATAGCGATGTCCCTTGCCGGGACGGTATTATTCTTGTTGATTATTCCATACATTTTAGGTTTCTTATTTGTTTATTTTCATGCCAACTGTTGTTTTATGTTATTATGCANGGGGGGGGGGGGTATTCCGTGCCATGTTGTATGATGTTATGCACGAGGGTACATTCCGTGCAATGTTTATGTTGCTTATGCACGAAGGGGTATTCCGTGCCGTGTTGATGATATATATATGCACGAGGGGACATTCCGTGCCGTGATTGTGATGTTAATTGCACGAGGGGACATTATGTGCCATGTTTATGTTGTTTATGCACGAGGGGACATTTCGTGCCATATTTTATATTGTTATGCACGAGGAGACATGCTGTGTCGTGTTATGCTAAAAATATGCACGAGGGGACATGCCTTGCCGTTTCTCTTCACTGTTTAATTTTTGTTGTCAATTCCCGTTATTATTTTTAGATATTTGGACTGTTGCTTCGTTCCATCATTTCAGTATTTGCTATCCCTTTTGCCCAGCATGTTTCCCTGTTATTGTACTTACTGTTTATTTCATGTGGTTATTTACTGTTATATTTTACTGTTTATTTCATGTGGTAATATTTCCTGTTATACTGATGTTACACCTGCACTTCTTTATGTTGTGCAGATTACGAAGCCGGACCCAGTGGACATTGAGCGAGGGAGTATCCTTCAGTCCACAATGACACCGAGGTAGTCTTGCAGGCGTCTGCAGGCCTTGGCGTCACTATCTATTTCTTTCCTTCTATCTTATCTTGTATTTCTAGACAACTACACTTGTTTATTTCAGACTCATGCTTTTAGTAAATCTTATATTGTCCGTGAAATTGTTTCACCAGTTCTGGGTATGTTTAAGGAAATTTCGTAAGATTAATTATCTAAGTTATTGAAGTTCTTATCTCTGCATTATTATTTCTATTTGTTCTTGTATATCACTTTTTAAATGCTAAATAACAAAGGAATAAATTAGAATAACCAGTAACATTGGTTTGTGTAGCGGGTTCAATGTTAGACGCCATCACGGCCTGAAGGTGGAATTTCGGGTCGTGACAAGTTGGTATCAGAGCTCTAGGTTGCTTAGGTTTCACCATTCACGGACAAACTTGGTAGAGTCTGAGGGATCGGTACGGAGACGTCTGTACATATCCCCCAGAGGCTGCAAAGTTAGGAAATAACTTCATATCTTTTCTGCTCTATCGTGCGATTTGAGTTCTAAATGCTAACTCATTTTCTATTCTATTCTCTCGCAGATGGCAAGAACGCGTGCTTCCTTATCTACCGATCAGCAGCCCGATCCTCCTATTGCAGCTCCTACGAGGGTCCGAGGACGAGGTCGAGGCCGTGCTAGAGGCTAAGGCAGAGCCAGGGCTCAGCCCAGAATAGCAGCCCCAGTAGAGGACCCACAGGTAGACTTTGCCGGTGAGGTTCCTGCTCAGGCAGTTCTAGTAGGATCGGCTCAGGTCCTAGAGGGGTTCATTGCCACCCCGGTTCTTTAGGACGCTCTGGTCCGTTTAGTGGGCCTTATGGAGAGCGTGACTCAGGTTGGTCTTCTTCCTACTGCACCAACCGTCTCTCAGGCTGAGGGAAGGACCCAGACTCCTGCTACCGACAGAGCAGCTAGCTCCTCAGTTCCAGACTCCAGTACCTCAGGCAGCTGGAGCAGACCAGCCGGGTTTGTGGCACAAAGAGTTGAGGGGCCAGCCATGTCTACCGATGCTTTGTGGAGATTGGACCGGTTCACCAAGATATTATCTACTACATTTACTGGTGTACCATCAGAGGATCCCCCGGATTTCTTGAACAGTTGCTACGAGGTTCTTTGGAACATAGGCATCGTGGAGTCCAATGGAGTTGATTTTGCTCCATTCCGTCTTTCTGGTACCGCCAAGACTTGGTGGAGGGACTACTGTTTGACCAGACCAGCTGGGTCTTCTCCTTTGACTTAGGCTTAGTTCTCCGAGTTATTCTTGGAGAAGTTTCTACCAGTTACTCAGAGAGAGGGTCTTCGAAGGCAGTTTGAGCGCCTCCAGTAGAGATCTATGACTGTTACACAGTATGAGACTAGGTTCATTACTTTGGCCGACATGCTATCATGATACTCCCCACTAATCGTGAGAGGGTGAGAAGGTTTATTGAGGGTCTAGCTCAGCCTATTAGACTCTAGAGCTTATTGAGACGTGGCCTCAGCCTACAACCAATGTAGCTCAACCTACAACTAATGTGGCCAGGCGTATTGAGATGGTCTTATCACAAGGCAGTGGTTAGGGGTCTGACAAGAGACCTCGCCATTCCGGTCGATTCAGTGGTGCCTCATCTGGAGGCAGAGATTCCTTTGGCAGAGGTTATCCTCCTAGGCCATTCCAGTCAGCGCTTCAGGTATCCCACAGTTCACCATTAGCTCCAATTAGTGCACCGCCGCTTTAGATCTTTGAGGGTGGTTATTCTGGTCGACAGGGATAGTTTCAGGGTCAACATTCTCAGCAGCAGAAATCTTGTTACACTTGCGGTGGTATGGGTCACATTTCCAGATTTTGCTCCTAAGCTTCTAGTGGTTCTCAGTATCAGGGTTCCCGAGGTATGATTCCCGCACCAGGTGCACCCCCACCCCCTCAGCCAGCTAGGGGTGGAGGTCGAGATGCCAGAGGTGGAGGCCAGACAGTTAGAGGTGGAGGAAAGGCCATGAGAGGTAGGGGTCAGGCCGCAGTGGGTAGACCCAAAGATGTTTAGGTTGGAGGGGCTCCGCCCCGATGCTATGCTATTCCTGCCAGGCCTGAGGCTGAGGCCTCTGATGCAGTCATTATAGGTATGGTTTCAGTTTGCAGCAGAGATGCTTCGGTTTTATTTGATTCGGGTTCTACATTCTCCTATGTGTCTTCATATTTTTCCTCTTATCTAAGCATGCCCCGTGATTCCCTGAGTACTTCTGTATATGTGTCTACCCTGGTGGGTGATTCTATTGTGGTAGATCGAGTCTACCATTCATGGTTAGTGGTTATTGGTGGTGTGGAGACTCATGTAGATCTTTAGCTTCTTGATATGGTTAACTTCGATGTTATTTTGGGGATGGATTGGTTATCTCCCTACCGTGTTGTTCTGGACTATCATGCCAAAACAGTGACCTTGGCCTTGCTAGGAGTACCTCGTTTGGAGTGGAGAGGGACTCCTAGCCATTCTTCCGGTAGAGTTATTTCATATATGAAGGCTCGGCGCATGGTCGAGAAGGGTTGTTTGGCATATTTGGCCTATGTTCGTGATTCTAATGCTGAGGTTCCTTCTATGGAGTCTGTGCCCGTGGTTAGTGAGTTCCCAGAGGTATTCCCTGCTGACTTGCCAGGTATGCCACCCGACCGGGATATTGACTTTTGTATTGAGGTGGCTCCGGGCACTCAGCCCATTTCTACCCCGCTGTATCGTATGGCCCCGCCAGAGTTGAAGGATCAATTGTAGGATTTGTTAGATAAAGGCTTCATCAGGCCTAGTGTTTCTCCTTGGGGTGTCCCGGTGTTGTTTGTCAAGAAGAAAGATGGCTCGATGAGGATGTGTATTGACTACTGGCAGTAGAACAAGGTTACTATTAATAATAAGTATCCTTTGCCGAGGATTGATGATTTATCCGACCAGCTTCAAGGTGCTACTGTGTTTTCCAAGATTAACTTGAGATCTGGTTACCATCAGCTGAGGATTAGGGTGTCTGATGTCCCTAAGACAGCTTTTAGCACTCGGTATGGGCATTATGAGTTCTTGGTGATGTCAATTGGGTTGAAAAATTCCCCCGCTGCTTTTATGGAGTTGATGAACCGAGCGTGCAGGCTCTATTTGGACTCATTTGTGATTGTATTCACTGACGATATTTTGATTTACTCCCATAGCCATGAGGAGCATGAGCAACACCTTCAAGTCGTCCTCTAGACTCTGAAGGATAGTCAGTTGTATGCCAAATTTTCCAAGTGTGAGTTCTGGTTGAGTTTGGTTGCATCTCTAAGCCATGTGGTATCATCAGAGGGTATTCAGGTGGAGCCCAAGAACATTTCGGCAATCAGAGATTGGCCTAGGCCCACTTCAGCTACAAAGATTCGGAGTTTCTTAGGCTTAGCAGGTTATTATCACCTGTTTGTGGAGGGCTTTACATCCATTACAGCCCCGATGACCAAGTTGACCCAAAAGGTTGCCCCGTTCAGGTGGTCAGATGAGTGTGAGGCGAGCTTTCAGAAGCCCAAGACAGCCTTGACCACGGCACCGGTGTTAGTTTTTCCCACAGATTCAGGGCCATATATCGTGTATTGCGATGCTTCCCTGGTGGGACTTGATGTAGTGTTGATGCAGGATGGCAAGGTTATAGCCTATGTTTCTCGTCAGTTTAAGGTTCATGAGAAGAACTATCCAGTTCATGATTTGGAGTTAGCAGCTATTGTTCATACGTTGAAAATTTGGAGGCATTATCTGTGTGGGGTATCATGTGAGGTGTTCACGGATCATAAGAGTTTGCAGTATTTGTTAAGGCAGAAGGAGTTGAGTATGAGGCAGAGGAGATGGTTAGAGCTGTTGAAGGACTATTACATTACCATCTTATATCATCCGGGGAAGCCAATGTGGTGGCCGATGCTTTGAGCCGGAAGTCAGCCAGTATGAGTAGTATTGCTTATTTATCAGTCGGAGAGCAACCGCTTGCTTTAGATGTTCAGGCTTTGGCCAACCGGTTCATGAGATTGGAGGTTTTGGCCCATACTGTAGTCCATTCCTCATTGTATGACCGTATTCGGGCCAGGCAGTATGATGATCGTCATTAATGTGTTCTTAGAGATACGGTCTGGCACGGAGGTTCCAAGCAGGTCACAGTTGATGATGAGGTAGTTTTGAGGATGTATGGTCGTATTTGTGTACCCGATGTTGATGGTATTCGTGAGTTGAACTTGCAAGAGGCCCATAGTTCCCGGTATTCCATTCGTCCGGGTGACGCGAAGATGTACCAGGACGCGACAGCATTATTGGTGTCGGAGGATGAAGAAGGATATTGTAGCATATGTAGCTCGGTGCTTGAACTTTCAGCAGGTTAAGTACGAGCACCAGGGACGCAATGGTTTGATGCTGTAGATTGAGCTTCCCGAGTGGAAGTGGAAGCGGATCACCATGGATTTCATAGTTGGGCTTCCACAGACTCAGAGGATGTTTGATGCGGTGTGGGTTATTGTGGATAGTCTAACCAAATCAGCACACTTCATTCCTGTATCAGTTTCGCATTCTTCGGAGAAGCTGGCAAAGATCTACATTAGGGAGATTGTTCGCTTGCATGGCATGCCCGTGTCCATTATATCTGACCAAGGTACTTAGTTCACCTCCCATTTCTGGAGGGTATTTTAGCATTAGTTGGGCACACGGGTTGATTTGAGCACAACATTTCATCCTCAGACAGACGGACAGTCTGAGCGTACTATTCAGATTTTGGAGGATATGTTGCGAGCATGTGTCATTGATTTTGGAGGTTCATAGGACCAGTTCTTGACTTTGGCTGATTTTTCCTACAACAACATCTATCAGTCAAGCATTCAGATAGCTCCGTGTGAGGCGTTGTATGGTAGGCAGTGTCGATCGCCAGTTGGGTGGTTCGAGCCGGGAGAGGCTAGATTGTTGGGTTCAGAGTTAGTCCAGGATGCCTTGGATAAAGTGAAGATTATTCAGGATAGACGTCGTACAGCTCAGTCCAGGCAGAAGAGTTATGTGGATCGCAGAGTTTGTGATTTGGCATTTATGATTGGAGACCGGGTATTTCTTCGAGTGTCGCCCATGAAAGGCTTGATGAGGTTTAGAAGGAAGGGAAAGTTTAGCCCTAGGTACATTGGTCCATTTGAGATTCTGGACAAGGTGGGAGAGGTGGCCTACAGACTTGCTTTGCCACCTAGTCTATTAGCCGTACACCCGATGTTTCTTGTATCTATGCTCGGAGGTATATTGTCGATCCCTTATGTACTTGACTTTAGCGGTGTCCAAATGGACAAGGATCTGACTTATGAGGAGGAGCCGGTAGCCATATTAGCTCGACAAGTTCGTTAGTTGAGATCAAAGAGCTATCCTCATGTTCGTGTTTAGTGGAGAGGTCAGAATGTTGAGGCATCTACCTGGGAGTCTGAGTCCGATATACGGAGCCGATATCCCCATCTTTTCCCCGATTCAGGTATCTTTCTATGTCCGTTCGAGGACGAATAATTATTTTAGAGGTGGAGATTGTGATGACCCAAAAGTTCATCCCGTGTAATTTTAGCTAAATCTGTGTTCTGAAGCCATGAAAGCTTCCTTTTATCTCACCTCGATATGCGTGCGCATCCCGACGTGTAGCCGGGAAGTCGTTAAGTGGAAATTGATTAAATGATGATTTTACATTAATTATTTGAGTAAAGTTGACTTTGGTTAACAGTTTTGGTAAACGGACCCGTACCCATGATTTGACGGTCCCTAAGGGTTCGTAGGAAAATATGGGACTTGGGCGTATGCCCGGAATCAAATTTCGAGGTCCCAAGTCCGAGAAATGAATTTTTAAAGAAAATTATTTTCTGAAATATTTAAAGGCTTTTGAAAATGAAATTTGATGTGAAACCTGTGTTATCAGGCCCGTATTATGGTTCCGGAGCCCGGAACAGGTTCAATATGTTTTATATGTGTTATTTGTGAAATTTGATGGGAAATAGACTTAGTTTGACTTGATTCGGACCGAAAATGGAAAATTTAGAAGTTTTGGAAGTTTAAAAGAATTTCATTGATTTTGAGGTCTAATTCGATGTTTATGATGTTATTTTGGTATTTTGATTACTTGAATAAGTCCGTAGGATTTTTTGAGGTTGTGTGCATATTTGGTTTGAACCCCGAGGGCTCGAGTGAGTTTCGGGTAGGTGTCGGAGTGCAAAAACATAGAAACATTTGGTGTAAAATGAGTTTTCTGGTGTCTCGTGCTTAACACTATGCGATCGTATAGGTGCATTCACGATCGCATAGTAGTGTGAGTGGGGGGAAGGGGGGATACTGTTGCACTATGAGATCGCATAGGTGTAGTTACGATCACATAGGAGGATAGGATAGCTGGAGAGGGGCTAGGTAGTTGTACTATGCGATCGCAATTAGGCATCCGCGATCGCGAAACTTGGAATCCTGACCCCTATGCGATCGCATTCCCATCGCCGCGATCACATAGGTATAAGTCGCCCAATCATTTAAAGTCTAAAATCAGAACCCATTACGGGATTAGAGCCAAATTTCATAATTTCTTCTTCTCATCTTCATCTTGGGCAATTTTTGCAAGAAAACTTCACCACAACTTCATAGGTATGTAATCCTAGACTCATTTCCTTCCATATTTATCAATACTCATTAGATTTCTAGGCCTAAAACATGGGATTTAAGGTAGAAAAATTAGGGATTTGGGTAGAATTAGGGCTTTTTGAATTTTTGGGAATTTGACCTCATTTTGGGGTCGGATTTCAAAATAAATTTTATATTCAGGCTCGTGGGGGGAATGGGTGATCGGGTTTTTGTCTGAACCTGGAGTTTGGACCAAGCGGGTCCGGGGTCGAATTTAGAAATTTTGGAAGAATGTTGGGAAATCTATAATTAGGCTTTGGAATTGAATTGTTGAATAAATATTGAGTCGATTATGTCTAGATACGATTGTTTCGTAGTTGCATTCGAGAGGAAGAGCGGTGGTAGAGGCTTGATTTGCATTCTTGGAGCCGAGGTAAGTGTTTGGTCTAACCTTAGCTTGAGGGAATAGATATTGAGTTCTAATTTCTACCTGTTTATTCCATGTTCAATGTAGGTGAGGTGACGAGTACCTATATGTTGTTTCCAAGCATGACCGTGAGTCGAAAATCTACAATTATATGATATTTATTGGCCTTTACTATGTTTATGAGTTTAATATCAATTTGATGGCTATTTATTTGGTGGAAATTCTTAGATGCGGGTATTGTTGAGTAGTTGATCGGTTGAGGAACATTATGTTGGATTATACACATGCGTAGGATTGGTTATAGCGGTGTCCCTTGCCGGGACAATATTATTCTTGTTGATTATTCCATACATTTAAAGTTTCTTATTTGTTGATTTTCATGCCAACTGTTGTTTTATGTTATTATGCACGGGGGAGGGGGGGTATTTTGTGCCATGTTGTATGATGTTATGCACGAGGGGACATTCCGTGCCATGTTTATATTGTTTATGCACGAGGGGACATTCCGTGCCATGTTTATGTTGTTTATGCACGAGGGGGCATTCCATGCCGTGTTGATGATATATATATGCCCGAGGGGACATTCTATGCCATGATTGTGATGTTTATTGCACGAGGGGACATTCCGTGCCATGTTTATATTGTTTATGCACGAGGGGACATGTCGTGCCGTTTCTCTTCACTGTTTAATTCGTGTTGTCAATTCCCGTTATTATTTTCTGATATTTGGACTGTTGCTTCGTTCCGTCATTTCAGTATTTGCTATCCCTTTTCTCCAGCATGTTTCCCCGTTATTATACTTATTGTTTATTTCTTGTGGTTATTTCTTGTGGTTATTTCTTGTTATATTTTATTTAAACTGCACAGATGATATTGTTGTCGTGTCCTAGCCTCGTCACTACTTCGCCGAGGGAGTATCCTTCAATCCACGGCGACACCGAGGTAGTCCTGCAGGTGTCCGCAGACCTTGGCATCACAATCTATTTCTTTCCTTCTGTCTTATCTTGTATTTCTAGACAGCTACACTTGTTTATTTCAGACTCATGATTTTAGTAAATCTTAAACTGTTGGTGAAATTGTGACACCAGTTCTGGGGGTATGTTTAAGGAAATTTCGTAAGATTTATTATTTAAGTTATTGAAGTTCTTATCTTCCGCATTCTTATTTCTATTTGTTCTTGTATATCACTTTTTAAATGTTAATTAATAAAGGAATAAATCAGAATAACCAGTAACGTGGGCTTATCTAGCGGATTCAACGTTAGACTCCATCACGGTCTGAAGGTGGGATTTTGGGTCGTGGCATTACCTCTAATGAAAAGCTTTTACTGCCACACAAATGTTATCTCCCACAAAACTTTCCTCTTAAGCTTTTGAGCCATATATTTTAAAATTTTCTTTATTTTTCTTAAATTTTGTGTCAAACCAAATAACGTCATTTAAATTAAAATGGAAAAAGTACCGTTTATGCCTTAAACATTATTTTTGATGCTTTTATGTACATATTATTGATTTAACATAAAAGAAGATTTGAGGGAGAATTGGAAGAGTCAAACCACGTGCAAGGGATTACTGGCCTACAAATTAAAACATGAATGAAGAAACAGAAGATGTCAAACAGTCACTTATCAGTTGACTTATCAAAGGCCGTTCATATACTATTTGCTTTGCATCCCCGGACCTACCCTAAGTGGCGAAGCCAAATATGTTTCAAACTGTAGAACACTTCTCAACCATATTTTGTGCGATAACAATCAGAACCAATCTGATTTACAATTGGTAAATAAAAAATCCATGCATAATATGCTTGAGGTCGAATTTTTTACATATGAAACTTCAGCATAATGTGCTAGAATTTCATAATGTGCTGGCGTTCAAACATAATATGCTGGAAGTTTATACACAAGAGCTCCATATTCTAGTATATTATGCTGGATTTTTTTGTGTTTCAGCTGGAATATTTTTATCTAAATTTTATCTCTACATAAAATAATAATTATTTTTTAATAACTTTACAAATACCGATTATTTTTTTATTTGAAATCCGAAAAATGACTAGCTTATGCTATTTCACTATGTATGCGGGTCCATTATCAATACTAATAGTTAACATTTATTAAATCTTGTCCTTAGAACGCGTCAATATGACCAAGTGGCTTACGTACATC
>ML388038.1:1687-12929 GCA_005239525.1 Nicotiana knightiana | reverse complement strand
TGATTTGAATGTGCTGAATCTGTTTGTGCTGTGATTAGTCTACTGTTTTTTAATTGTCCTACTTTTGTCAAAAACTATTTTTTTTTACTAAACTACTCTCCTATTTTATAAAACTGTTTCAACTAAGTCTTTTTCAAAACTGTTTCAACTAGGTCCTTAGGTTATGCCCCCTCCAGTGTATGACTGCCTTGGGATTCCTGTGAGATCCCTATGAACTCTGATGCACTGGGGGCTGACCCTTTCATACTGCACTCACTCAATTATGGTTATAAAATCTGGGTGTGAGCACTGCTCGGGATCCCTTGAGGTCCTTAGGGAACTCTAACACACCCGGATATGAGAAAGGTTATGAAACATTTGGGCACTTGAGGTCCTGAGAATCTGGGCCTGTTTTTCAGGCTCCCTATAGTTAACTTCTTCTTTTCCTTTATCTATTTATGTAATTTATTCAGCATGTCTGTAATAATTATTTTTAAACAGATATTGATGTTGGCTAGTAAAGTGGGGAGGGTAGCCATATAGTTCTGTTAACATCATCGGGTAGGAATCATGTTTTAAGCTTTACATNGGTAGAAATCATGTTTTAAGCTTTACATTGTTTCTATCTGCATTAGAATCCATGTTTTAGGACCAACATGTTCATTCAAACCATGCCAAGCATGCACTAGATACCATGTTCCTAGGATTTCATGTCTACTGTTTCAGCATCTCATCCATGCTTTATGTTTATCGCTTAGAAATCCTGCTCCTAGGATAATAAACATAGTTAACATAAAAGTTGTTACTCCTGTGCATTCAAAATCATATTTCCATCATCCTGTAACTCTTTGTGCATTCTAGAAATCATGCCTTTATGAATTCTGTGTATCCTGAAATTAAGTCTTAACCATCCTGCATTTATATGTGCATATTAGATATCCTGCTCTAGGATTTCGTTTACATCTGCTTAACCACGCCTAGTTTAACTACTGACTCACAAAAAAGGTAGAAACAATGTCACATCTAATTGTCTTGCCCCTAATAAAACGAGTAACAATCTCTGCATAATTGTATCACCTAGAACAACATGTTTTTAGGTAAAACAACTTACTGAACTATTTTTTAACAATTCTTGTAATTATTACGCACAATCCCACGCCTAGGAAAGCCTTAGGTAATCAATCTCTTTAACAACTTGAAGTCTGCTTGGTTGTGTTTGTTGTCTAAAGGCTAACGGGTTTTAAAATCATTATGCAAACTGGTTAGGTCCTTGTTATTGAGTTTATAAATAAAGATGCATACTTCTGTGCATTGATATTCACTTAGATATCCTGTCTTAGGATTCTATCTAATAAAACGACCTTTTGTTTGTGTTTGAGACGTGCTGCTTATGTGCATTATCTGTGGAGGTAAATCTGAGCCTCTTAACTGTTTTTTCCTGCATTTATTTGTAAAGTCCTATTTGTACTTGCATGTCGTTTAGAATTTTATCCTTTTAACCTTAGGGGTTTTTTCTAGAACTGCGAGATGTCCTAAATTCCTCCATGGCCAATAAGAAGGGACGGGTAATAGCGCACATAGAGGTCGTTAAATAAACTTGCTTAATAACCACTAAGGGGTGGGAAGGGTAGACATGGATATGATATCCGGTGCGCTAATACCACGTGTAGCCCCTCTTCTGAGGAGTGATTACCGGGCATTGTACTAATGTGATCTTATAGGATAAACAACCTAGGACCCTCCCCCCTATCCCTTACATATGTGTGTTTAGATCATAACTCTTTCAAAACAGTATATGTGTGCCTAGAATCCAAATCTTTTAATCTTTAGCACATATGCTTGCTTAGACTGTGAATCTTCTCGAAAACCTTTATGTGTTTACCTATGTGCTTTTATTGCTTATGTGCTACCTGTTTTAAAATTCACAAAGCTTGTTTGGACGGGAACCATAGTTATGGACTTCGAGGGGTGCCTAACGCCTTCCCCTTGAAGTAATTTCAAGCCCTTACCCTATCTATGGTTTAACTAATCTATGTTTGTAAATAACCTTTAGTAGGTGCCCTAACGCACCTTAAAATCGTTAGGTTGCGACTCTTCAATTCCTTATTCCTTTCCTAAAATGAAACGAGTTGTCCTAATAATGTTAAATACCCTGACTGATCCGAAAGGGGAGGAAAGAGGGGGGCGCGACAGCATGTGACTCTGCTGGGGATTTATCTAGGCTTTTACCATTTCAAACTGCTTTGTGAACTTGTCTTCACTTTGTTGATACTTGCGACCTTTCCATTTCCCCATTATGTGCCATTAATTGTTTATTTCTTTCAAATACTAGTTCCTTTCAGAATCAAAACTCACATGTTTCTTCTTTTTGTTTTCCTTTGTAACTGCTTTTTCAATTATAATCGTTGTATTTACCGCTTTCATAACGTGCAAATACATGGCAACATGCTTTTATTGCTCATTTATTGTTGCGTAATCATGCTCAACATCATATTCCACTCGTGCCTATACAAATCCCATAGCAACGCTTGGTGAGTGTCTGCGCCCTTCCATTTTATATCACCCCTAAATTCGGAAAGGCTTACTTGCGGTAAAACTAATCGATCAGTGGTGCAGTCGACAGTTCCGTGCCTTTCCCTCTCAATCTGACTAAAATCCCATAGAAACCTTACTCTGTTATATTGTGCATGCATCATGGTCAAATATAGTCGGGTTAATGTGTCTTCCGCACAATAACCCTTTAAGACAGCCTTATCTAAAAGTCCACCGGATTTTTCATAATCTCAAAGGACGCAGTCATGTTCTGTGCATTTATTTTGAGAACTAAATGCATTCATGCTAATCATAAGTGTATAAATAGTCGAGTCTGGCGGGGGAAAGGGTCTAACCTTATCTATTTTGCAGAAAATGAGGCATGAAGTCCCAGGTTCGGCATGGTCCAAAGAATACCACCACTATTGTTGGATTGGTGGAAAGACCTCTCGCCCAGTGACAAATACCATGTGAAGAGGGTCCTCGAGAACTTTCCTTCTTTATTGGATATTCAACCAACCAACATGTTGATCGAAGCAGCCACTATGTTCTGGGACAGAGAAATGTCTGTGTTCCGTTTTGGCATCATAGAAATGACCCCTCTTTTGGAGGAGATAGAGGGCTTTGCAGGATTACCTTGGGACAGTCCAGGTTTGTTGGTACCGGAGAACCGCGCAGCTAGAGGGTTCCTGAAAATGATGGGTTTGAAGAAGAATGAAGGCTTAGAGTGCCTGACAGAGTCCTACATACCTTTTGTTATCTCTATGAACCATACAGCCATAGCAAATCATATCGTATCTTCCACGACAAGTTCTCTATTACTTCCTTGGGTCATATTCACCGCAGGGTTTTTGTGTTTGTCGTTTGCTTCCTGGGTCTAATGGAGCTAGATGAAAAGACAAGAAAAAGGGTCTCCGACTACCAGAATGTTGGGGGAAACAAATGAGGGAATCTAGCAAGGGTATACCTGCTGTTGGTCATGCACGACCTAGGGAACATGATTGACATAACCAAGAAAACTAAGCCTGGGGAAGGTCCTTCGGGGACTAAGTAGTCTAGGTTTCCTTTTCGTTGCTTTTACCAACGTAATAAGGCCAAGTGCCATTAGTGACTTTATTTCCTACTCATTATTTTAGTGTCGTTTTGGACTCGTCTATTTTACATTAATTAAATGAGGCATTTTTGCATCTACTTTCTCCAAAATCAACTTGTCGCTAGGCCTACCTCTGGCACAACGAGGCTCCAAAATTAGGACACGTTTTTATTCCTGCACTATGTGTTTAAATACTGCAATAGTTTCTCATGATCATCACTAACTTGTCTACCTTTTAGTTTTTTTATTTTTTTTAATTATTTTTTGTTTCTCTCCTGATTATTCCCCTCCCCAAAGGTTGGTTCATGCATTCTGCCATCATCATCATATCACACAAGATCCAGGGCCCTCCACTTCCTCCTTCTCCTAGTCCACTTAAAGGCAAAGGAAAAGGCAAAATGGAAGATTTGGGCAACATCAGACAGGAAAACACTACGCCAGTGGAATGAACAGAAGATTTTGACAATCAAGGTACTCAGGTTCAGAATGATGCTATGTCACAACTCGAGCAAAGGTTGTTGAAACTCCAAGAGGAGCTTGAGCATGTACGGAACTTGGCAAATTTATCCTTCTCACTCAGTGTCCCAGATGTCACTCAAAATCCCATACCTCCTCTAAACACCCCAAACAAACAGAACCCTCCCACAACTCATACAACTCCACCAAAAAAACAAATTATTCCACCACAGCACTAGCACAACACTTTCCACGCTCTAATAAATACCCCGCTAATTATCCTTGAACCACTAGACTCCACAAGTGACCACCTCTATGCTCAAACACCAGGTCATCAGAACAACCCCATATATGTGGAGACTCTACCTCACTCCACCCAACACATTGGTTAAACACGTGAATCCAGTGAGAAGGATATGATCATTAAGAATTTGGCCGAGGAACTCAAGAAGCTGACTAGTAGAGTTCGGCGCGTTGAAGGAAGCAATGGAGTCGAAGGGTTGAACTATGAAGATCTTTGCATACAGCCCAATGTTGAACTACCGGAGGGTTACAAACCTCCTAAATTCGAAATGTTTGATGGTACAGGTGATCCCAGGGTCCATATGAGGACCTATTGAGATAAATTGGTTGGAGTAGGAAGAGACGAGAATATTCTCATGAAATTGTTCATGAGGAGCCTCATAGGAGATGCTTTATCTTGGTACATCATCCAAAACCCTAAGAAGTGGTCTGGCTGGGTAAGTATGGAATCAGACTTCATGGATCGATTCAGGTTCAATAAGGATAATGCACCAGACGTGTTCTACATCCAGAACCTTAAAAAGAAGCCGACCGAAACTTTTCGCGAGTATGCCGCTCGCTGAAGATCTGAAGCAGACAATGTCATGCCTGCCCTAGAGGAAGAGCAAATGAACAAATTATTTTNGCCATCTCCACCGCCTACATATCAACCTACTTCCCCCCAGATATTCCCAACTAGCTCCTGTTTATCATACCTACAAATCTCAGCCATCTCACTTTCAATCACCCCCTGCTCTTTAAAATTTCCTGAGACCTCGACCCAACTTTGATCGCAGACCTCCTAAACAATACACTGACATTGATGAACCCTTTGACCAGCTATATGAAATATTAAAACTTGCTGGTTATGTCACTCATATCTCTGCTATAACCCCTGAAAATCCATCCCAATGGGTCAATCAAAACAGGACCTGTGCATACCATTCCGGCATGAAGGGGCATACAATTGATGAATGTCGCTCATTGAAGGATAAGATCCAGTATATGATTGATAACAAGGTCATCCAAGAAAAATAAGCTGCTCCCAATGTTCGCAATAATCCGCTTTCAAACCAAAGGGGTGTCAACATGATAGATATAGAAGAAGATTGGGACCCAGAGGGGTCAATCGGGTAAATCATAGAAGGTGATGACCCAAGGAAGCCAGTAGTCACTCTTAATCCCATCATAGTCCAGATTCAACCATCTGGAGACGTCGGGGTAACTGCATCACTGCCATTCAAGTTTGAAATGGCACCACCTGCAAATATATATTTGTCGTTCGAGGTTGAAATTATGCTGCTTGCTAAGGCACCCATTCCATTTGAACTAAAAGTAGTTGCACCAATCACAGTGACAGTGTCAACCACGCCACCTTTCAAGGACAAGGTTGTACCTTCGGATTACACGGCTGAAGCAAGAAGGAAAGGTAAAGTCAAGATAGAAGAAACTGGTGCTGCATAGGGGATGACAAGGACCGACAGGGTCTATACACCTGAACACTTGGCAGAGTATAACAAGAATGCTTCCAACAGGTCACCCGTCATTAAGACAGGTCCAAATGATCTTTGGAGGAATGTGCAGGCCAGGAAATACTCAGTCATCGATAAGTTGAACAAAACTCCAGCCCAGATATCCATTCTACCATTGCTACAGAATTCAAAGACACACAGGAATGCTTTGATGAAAGTGTTGAACGAAGCATATGTGCCAAATAACATAACTAGTGGAGAAATGGCCAATATGGTAGGTCAAGTACCGGAGAGTCACAAGATCACTTTCCACGAGGACGAGATGCCGCCTGAAGGGCTAAGTCATAACAAATCACTACGCATTAGTGTGAAATGAGAGGACTACTTCATCACCAGGATTCTGATCGACGGGGAATCCAGCCTCAACATCTGTCCGGTGACAACACTCAAGAAATTGAGCAAGGGACTGCACGAGATCAAAGAATGATCGATGTATGTAAAGGCTTTCAAAGCTTCTCAAAGGTCTACCATCGGCGAAATTGGTCTTTGTCTACAAATGGGACCTACATGGTTCAAAATTGAATTTCAGGTGATACACAAATCAGCATCCAATTATTTTTTGTTGGGACGCCCATTGATACATACCGCCGGGGCTATAGCATCGACATTGCACCAGGTGGTAAATTTGAATGGAACCACCAGGAAGTGATCATCCATGGAGACGGACGTAATCCTATCTATGGTCGCCAGACCATCCCAGTGATTGAAGGTAAAATAAGGTTAGGTGGAGAAACCTACCACCACATTAAATGGTCCAGTGCAGTGGATAAAGATAAATGGTGGGACGGTAAGATCAAAAGCATACTGAACTGGAGTGGATACTCGCCTGGCAGAGGACTCGGGAAAAATCTTCAAGGGATTTCCAAACCAATACAACTAAAGCACCATGACACCACTTTTGGGCTGGGATAGAAATACATTTGGCAGGAGTACGAAGACTGGTCGCCACCATGGAGTGGTCCCTACTATCCATTGGAACACCCTATACCACACTTGGAACAAATTTTACAGCAAGCTGATATCATATCGAGGTCAGAAGAAGAAGAAGAAACTCTAGCAGCTTTGAAAGATTTATTCCTGGAAGATGGTGACATGGACTGTTGTGTTATTGTTGAGGAGGAGGAAGAGGAAGGCCCTACCATACAAACTGTGAGCAAGGGATCGTTTCTCAAGAATTGGACTGTCAGACCATCCAGGGCTCGATGAGTCCCGTGGTAGCAAGGTTGAACAAGCATTGTTTATTTCATTTTTGCTAATGATTTCCTTTTCGCCTTTTCCATGTTTTGCATTTTACAATAAAATATCTAATGTTCCAAAAACACTCAAAAATCACTTTTATGTTTCTATGAATCTGTATTCATTTATTATCATTTTTCTCTCATTATTTTATCTTACAACATTACTATTTCCTGTCTTGGTGAACCAATGACTATGACATGCAATGAGGCAATGCAACAAAAGGACAGTGATTCAGAGGAAGAAGATACCATACCCGATGAAATTATCAGAGAAGTTGAGGACTTTGAAAATAGACCTAAGTCCAATCTGGAAGAAACCGATATAGTCAAGCTGGGAGATTCAGAAACTGTCGAGGAAACTCGCATCAACATTCATCTATCACCATCAGAGAAAGTGGAAAACACACAATTTTTGAAAGAGTATGAAGACATATTTTTCATGGTCATACGATGACATGACTTGTCTAAGTACATCTATTGTGGCTCACAAGTTACCAACCAGTCCAATGTGCCCACCGGCAAAAGAAGAAGCTCAGAAAATTCAAGCCTGATAAATCAAAGAGGAAGTTACCAAGCAAATCAACGCCAAGGTTCTCAGGGTAGTTGAATATCCGAGACGGTTAGCCAACATCATGCCAGTACCCAATAAAGACGGAAAGGTCAGAGTTTGTGTCAACTATCGGGATCTCAATTGGGCCAGCCCGAAGGATGATTTTATTCTCCCGAACATACACATCTTGATTGACAATTGTGCAAAGCATGAACTTCAATCGTTTGTGGATTGTTTTGCTGGTTACCACCAGATTTGGATGGACGAGGAAGACACTGAGAAAACAGCTTTCATTATGCCCTGGGGGGTCTACTGCTATAAAATGATGCCATTCGGTTTAAAGAATATTGGGGCCACCTATATGAGAGTTATGACCACAATCTTCCATGATAGGATACATAAAGAAATTGAGGTGTATGTGGATGATCTCATCATCATGTCCAAGAGAGCCACCGACCATACATGAGATTTTAGAAAAATATTCGACATGCTGCGAAAGTACAACTTGAAGTTAAACCCGGCAAAGTGAACGCTTGGAGTTCGTGCTGGGAAATTGCTCGGGTTCATCGTCAGCCACTAAGGAATAGAACTGGATCCATAAAAGGTCAAATCCATCCAAGAGTTACAACTGCCAAAGAACAAGAAATATGTGATGAGTTTCCTAGGACGCCTTAACTACATCAGCCGATTCATAGCCTAGTCCACGATTATATGTGAACCAATCTTTAAGATGCTGAAGAAAGATGCTGCGACCGAATGGACCGATGATTCAGAAAGCTTTCAACAGAATCAAGGAACACTTGTCAACATCACCAGTCTTGGTCCCGCCAGAGCCAGGTAGACCCTTTCTACTCTACCTTGCGGTATTAGATGGAACTTTTAGCTGCATTTTGGGGCAGCACAACGAGATTGGAAGAAAGGAACAAGCTATTAATTATCGGAGTAAGAAGTTCACTCCACATGAGGAACGGTATTCTCTACTGGAACGTACCTGTTGTGCGCTAACCTGGGTAGCCCAGAAGCTGAGGCATTACTTCTGTGCCTACACAACATATCTCATATCAAGGATGGATCCCTTGAAATATATCTTTCAGAAGCCTATGCCCACTGGCAAACTGTCCAAATGGAAAATCCTGCTAAGTGAGTTTGACATTATCTATGTGACTCAGAAAGCGGTCAAGGGGAAAGCGCTAGCAGATCATCTTGCCGAGAACCCCGTGGGAGGAGAATACAAACCCCTGAAAACCTATTTTCCCGATGAAGAAGTGTCATTAATGGGGCAAGACGTTGCAGAATCCTATGACGGGTGGAGACTGTTCTTCGATGGAGCAGCCAATTTCAAAGGAGTCGGCATTGGAGCTATCTTGATATCGGAAATAGGTCAACACTACCTAGTATCTGCCAAACTCATCTTTCCTTGTACCAACAATATGGCATAATATGAGGCATGCATCTTAGGGCTCAATATGGCCATTGACATGAGTATCCACGAGTTTCTAGTAATTGGTGACTCAGATCTGCTAATACACCAAGTACAAGGAGAATGGGCTACCAAGAATTCCAATATATTGCCATATCTGCACCATGTGCAGGAATTGAGGAAAAGGTTCACAAAGATAGAATTTAGGCACGTCCCCAGAATTCAGAACGAATTTGCCGATGCATTGGCCACTCTATCATTCATGATAGAGCATCCAGATACGAACTTCATATCCTATTCCAGTAAATATCCATAGCCAACCGGCATACTGTGCCCACATTGAAGAAGAAGCAGACGGGAGACCATGGTTCCACGACATCAGGGAATATTTGTCAAAGGGAGAGTACCCAGAGCTGTCAAATCACACTCAGAAATGCACGCTCCGGAGATTGTCCAACAATTTCTTTCTCAGCGGAGGAAATCTGTACAGAATGACTCATGACTTGGGATTATTAAGATGTGTCGATGCAAAGGAAGCCTCCAGAGTACTTGAAGAGATACATGCTGGGACATGTGGCCCACACATGAATGTTTTTGTCTTAGCAAAGAAAATACTCAGAGCCGATTACTTCTGGATGACCATGGAAACGGACTGCGTCTAATATGTCCGGAAATGCTATCAATGTCAGGTACATGCAGATATGATAAAGGTACCCCAAATGAGCTCAATGCAACAAGTTCACCTCGGTTGTTCATCACCTGGGGAATGGACGTTATTGGACCAATCGAGCCCACAACCTAAAATGGGCACAAGTTCATCCTAGTAGCTATTGATTACTTCACCAAATGGGTCGAAGCGGCATCATACAAAGTAGTGACTAAGTCGTGATAGACTTTGTCCGTGACCGTACCATTTTTCGATTTAGGGTTTCGGAGTCAATCATCACCGACAATGGCTCCAGTCTCAACAGTGATCTGATGAAAGCCATGTGCGAAGCTTTCAAACTCAAGCACAAAAATTCCATAACATATAGACCACAGATGAATGGAGCTGTGGAATACGCCAACAAGCACATCAAAAAGATATTGAGAAAGATGATAGAAAAGAACAGACAGTGGCATGAAAAATTATCATTCTCCTTACTGGGATACCGCACCACAATTCGCACATCAACCGAGGCAAATCCTTATTTACTGTTATGGTACGGAAGTTGTTATCCCTGCCGAAGTGGAGATCCCTTCCTTAAGAATCATACAAGAAGCTGAGCTCAGTGACGCAGAATGGATAAAAGGCCGCTACGAGCAGTTGGCCCTCATAGATGGGAAAAGGATGAATGCAATATGTCATGGTCAACTTTATCAAAATAGAATGTCCAGAGTCTTCAACAAGAGAGTCAATCCAAGACAGTTCACACCGGGCCAGTTGGTGTTAAAGAAGAGTTTTCCACATCAAGATGAAGCCAAAGGGAAATTTTCTCCCAACTGGCCAGGTCCGTATATGGTTCACTGAGTTTTGACATGAGGAGCTCTCATACTTGCAGAAATGGACGGAGAAGTTTGGCCAAAGCCAATCAATTCAGATGCAGTCAAATGATATTATGTGTAACTTTCTATGCTTTTTCTTCAATTATGTGAATTGAACTATGCTTGACCTGATTCCCATTTAGGAGGGGATATGTAAGAAGCCTTATGGGTTCGGTCATAATTCAATAAAAATCTCATTTCCCCCGCAGTTGGAAACTGGGGCAGAATTTTGAGGAGGACCCTCAAAATTCTTAAGCAAGTTCAACCGATCGCAGCATGTACATCGGTCAGAATCATCAACCATCTAACTGGGGAAGAGTTTTGTGGAGGACCCTCAAAATTCCTTACCATGAGTGGTTGCAATGTCTTGAACAATGTCACGGTTATCGGTTCATCTAAATTTCCCAAAATATATTTTACTATGTCTTTATAAAATCATGCACGTTTTAAAAATATAGCTCTGTTTAGCAAACGCTACCCCAATGATGCAAACAGAATCATCAGACCAAGCAGAGCGAAGCAAAGTCAGTGGAGACACAAATCAACCTCCCCCATCTACAGAACTCATGATTTTTCTTCGGATGCAGGAACAAAGAACGAACATGTTCAAAATCACAATCCTCGAAACCATCTCGC
>ML388035.1:4795-16745 GCA_005239525.1 Nicotiana knightiana | reverse complement strand
GATGGGATCACCATGCCCGTCATACTTGTCAAACTTGAGGGTCTTGAAACCGGGTGGCAAATGGACATGGAGGAACATGCATAGATCATTAAATGACACACTCTTGTGGCCTTCCAAACCCTGTATGTTTCTCATGGTTTGCTCCAAGCTCTTCATTTTTCTAGTCATTTCCTCTTGTTCTGTATTCTTGTCAGACTTTTCGATCTCAACTGGGGACATGTTCTGAGGAGTATGTNAATGGGTACCGTATGTGGGTCATTTCTGAGGGGTGCGGTTGGAGGACGTGGAATGGAAGTACTGGGGATAGTGGGAAGGTTAATGCTTGGACTGAATCCAGGTTGGTACAATGGGTTACTTGTTAGGGAGATGGACACTTGATTTGCAACTGACACATTATAAAGATTATCCGATGTCCCTATGGGTAGTGGAAACGGTGCTTGTCCATTCGCCCAGACTTGGTACATCTCTGCCAATTGTTGCTTCAACACTCTTACTTCTTCAACCAATCCCGAACTTTGTTCGACCAATTGTCCATGGATATCATCATTATCTGACTCGTTCTCACTCTTGTTTGCCATGCTACTTTTTCCTTTTGATCTCGTGTTGTAAGGGTGAGTTGCCAGTTTAAACCACAAACCAACCACCTCTGTTTAACTATATCTTTAGAGATGACAAACAACAAACGTGTTAGAGTTAGGCATTTTGCAGATATTAATCACACATTGTATGTCATGCACCTGATGCCATTTTCATTTCTAAATAAGTTTGGAAGGCTTCATGCTTCATCTCGGCTTATTGGTTTATTTTCATCTTGAATTTAGTGTTCTCTTTTCTTTCTCTCTGTTTTTAATTTATTCTTAAAGTCCTCTTCTTCTTCTTTTTTCAGACTAATTATGGTTATGATCGCATTCGATGGGGATTGCCTACGTATCATGACGCCGCATGAATCAGACCATTACGTAGTTCAGGAGGGAAATAACAATTTTGATGATTTTTTTTGTAAAAATAAAACAAACTAAACATATTTTTCAGTCAATTTTTTTTATATACCCTGAGAGAAAAGGAAATATATACAAACTGACTCTAAAAATATGACTGGAATAAAACAAACTTTGATAAAAATAAAAGACTCCAAATATAAAATTAAAAATGCGACAAATAAATATGAAACTAAGAACTAATATACTACACTAAAAATTCAATATTCAATAGTCTTCTTGCTTAAACTGATATCATCAATGATCTCCATCTATTGGCCTCCACTCTCCCCCCAAAGTCTCGTACAAATTTTGAAACACCACTGACAAATGTTGGACGATGGCACGTGCCTGTTGACCAACTTCTTCATTGCTTATATGGCGATGATCATCATGAACATATGGTGCTTTCTCTGCCAATCAAAGTACCTGCTCTCTCGCTTGCCCCATATTCATGTGACAATTCTGCAACCACATCTGGGTAGTGTTGAGGGCGTGCCTCATCTGAGCCTGACGCCCCTCATATTCTTCAATGCGGTGGTTTAACACACCTCTTTCAATCATCCACTGACGCTGCTCTGCCTCAAAATCTGCGTGCTGATGACCCCCNTCAATGCGACGGTTTAACACACCTCTCTCAATCATCCACTGACGCTGCTCTGCCTCAAAATCTGCATGCTGATAATCCCTCTTCTGCCTTTTTATTTCTTCCAATTGTGCATAAAGCTGACCCTTTGAGCGTATCCAGTGTGCCCTTTCTCTTTCAAACTGTTTTTTCTGCTGATCAAACTCTAGTTGTTGTTGGTGCGCATTCCCTTCGATGATACTCAAGTCTTCTTGCAACTTATTTTTGTTCGCCTCAACTCTTCTAACTAAACCAATCGTGTTTGCCAGTTCTTCTTTTAAGCGGGCTGCCTCATTCTTAGCATGCTTTAAATCTTTATCCATGATCCCTAAGGCAGATTGATAATCTTTCTCAATACTTAAACGGATCTGAGCGACTCCGGCTTGTTGCTGGGCTTGTTGTTTGGCTATGGTCATCTGAGCGTGCTCCAATTCCTCTTTCAGCTTTTCTATAGTTCTTTGATCATTTCTCCTCCTGTTCGACCCCTCAGGCCTATTTCTAAATGATGAAGGATCATGAAAACAAGTAATATGCTCAGGAATCACCTCTCACGATCTCGATCTTCTACCATCTCATTCAACTCCGAGACTTTACTTGCATACCAGATTTTCATAATTTCTTCTTCGTCATGAGGTTGATCTTTACCAAAATCATAACAGAACTTGCTCATATCTCGTACTGGCGGCACCTCTTGTAGTCGTGCAAACTGGCGCATCACTCGAAGTGGAGCATAAGGCTGAACACCATCCAATCCTATAAGTACCAAATAAGAATGATATGCAGACTCACAAATGACCTCTTTAGAGGAAAACCAATCGTAGTTCCAAGTGATTCGTTTGGCTGACAAAGTAAAAAGCAGCTTTTTCCAGGCATCAATGCCTTCTGGTAAGTCACATTTGTCAATTATTTTCTGATGATCATAAGTGTGATAGGGCCAGAGCTCATTAAAATTAGTGATAGTAGGATGACGATAAAAATACTCCAAAAACTACATCTATAACAAAATGTTGCAGCCATTAAAGTTTCGTGCTCCCAATTTACATTTAGTTAAAGCACGAAAAATGAAAGAAAGAATCATAGGGACCAAAGTATAATCATCCCCTTTTGAGGTCAGAGACTCAACCACACTTGTCAAGAGGATGTCAATTCGTCCTGCCCTTTCCGGAAAAACTACACGCCTCAAAAAAGCAACCATAAATGCAAATCTCCTGTGTATCTTCCATGTTTCCTTGTATTCCTTCGATTTTAGTTTTCCCATATGCCTTTCAAAATTGTATTCTAGGCCGTACAAATGAAACAGAAGTCCCAAGTTAACCCACTTGCCTCCTAAACCTTCATATTGTCCGTAATTTATGTTCAGGAGCTTCAGAAACTTACCCTCATTCATATTTTTTGGTACAATGGGCCTTTGCCGGCGAAAGATTGCGACCCCACCTATGAAAATGGGCGATTTCCTCCAAGGTCGGAGTCATTTCACAGTCAATAAAATGGAACACATTGTTTTCAGGATTCCAGTGCGGAATCATAACTTCAATCACATCCCTCCTAGGCTTGATCGTCATCATGTGAACCAAATGTCCCAAGTACTTCTTTATCTTGTTTTGCTCATATTCCTTAAAATCTCTCCACCAATCCCACAATAATTGTGGTATCTTATCAACAATAAGAAAATCCGGTACTCCTTCTGACCTGGGCCTCTTTTCGGACTTACCTCTTTCTCCACTCATGGTGTACCTATTTATCCAGACACAAGATTAGATTTTAATCAAATATATTATTGACACAAAAAATCTGATTTCTCGGGTTTTGACTCTATAAAAATAAAAACAAAAACAAAAACCAAACTACGGGACAAAAAAAATTGGTTAAATTAGTAAAATAATTATGAGAAAGAAAGGAAGACTCAAAATGAATATTCTTTTGTAAAAGTGAACATAAAAAACTGGTCTCTTTTGTTAAAACAATCATTTTGCATTTTCGAGGAAGGTTTTAAGGCTATTTCGACAAAAGGACCGAACACGTGGGCAAAACTTGTCGGAAGATAAAAAAAAGTGACAAAGTAACTATATTATTATTTTTGTTTTTTTTACAGTAAGAGAAAAATAATAGTCCATATACACCTTTTGTTTTTTTATTTATTTTTATTTTTTTAAAATGGGGTTGAACCTGATGAAGGTTGCCTACGTATCTCATATCCGGTGAGAATCAAACCTGCGTAGTTCGGTTAAAATAAATTTTTTTAAAAATATTTTGAAAATTGTGCTTTTACATACTAGAACCCTTCAAAAATTTATTTAAAAAAAAATATATTTTATGAAAACTTGGAGGAAAATTTTCCTTTCTCTCTCATCTGTTTAATCGATCTATCCTAAAGCCGGTCAACATTTGAATGAAGCCTACCGAATAATGTTACGTATATCACATAAATATGAACATGTTAGTTCGAAAAATAGGTACCTGTCCTAGACGGACCCGACTCCTCTGCCGAGTCCCGCCAAGTCAAATGCACATGATGCAAATAAAACGTAGCCTACTAGGGATATTCATTGCTTGTGGCTTGTTCTTCTAAGTTTCAAATCTTAAAGGAGATGGTATCTAGACCTGGCTTACCCGGGCGAACAACCCGAGCCGAGGAGCGTCAAGCATAACAAGTAGTAGAACAACATTGGCTAGCTAACAACTCTCCCGCCTAATCATGTGTGACTAAATCCTTCACCAGAAGCTGGTAGGCTAACTGACTTTATCTCAAGATAGAAATTTTTGTGATGCTGGTAGGCAAACACAACATAACTACCTATAAGAAGACTTAGAGGGGTGCGAGAGAGGATACAATTTATATCACCGTTCAAATAAATATTAAAGCGATAAATAAGCAACAAATAGCACATTAGGCTTCCAAATACAATAATATTCAAAACATGATAAAAGCAAAACAAGAGTCAATATACAAAGCTCGAATTCTTATTAATGTTCCCCAGCAGAGTCGCCAGAGCTGTCACACCCACGCAACCCTATTACGAGGTTGAGTAAGAAGAGTTTTTCAATTAAAGTGACATTTTGAAAAGGGGTTATTTATTATTTAGAGTCGCGACTTTGAAATTAAATGTTAAATGAAGGTACGGAATATACACATGGTTATAACATAATTATTTTAAATCTAAAGGCATCGAGACGCAGAATGCGCACATGATCCTTTTATTATTTAAGCATATCAACCCAAGGTCCGAGTATGAACACATGGGTTAATAGTGTATTTAGAATATTAATTATCTTTGTCAATTTTATACTCGAGATATTTAATAGTATATATTATTATTATTATTATTATTATTATTATTATTATTATTATTATTATTACTACTACCATTAATCTTGAATTAGCTCCTAACTCGTCTCGCTCCCTCACAACTTTTTTTCTTTATCACTCTTTTGTTTCCTACGACAGGTTTGAATTAATTTGTAACCATATCTCTTCCTTAGTTATCAACATTTATTTTTTCAATCCTACCTATCAGGCCATTACTTTATTGTTTGGATTAAATATGAGATAACTTAGTTAAGTAAGAGCCTCCCTGCAGCAACGACTAAACTCATAACAAAATATAGAATTGAACGAAATAACCCAAATAATTAATTCACATGAATCATAACAAAAATGTAAAAATAAATATAATAATCAAAACAAAGTTAAGAACTAGTTATTTAAGAATGGACCGCTCAATTCGGAAATATAAAACAAATAGCTTCACCTATCAAATATCTTGACAAGAATTACGTGAATTTTACTAAACAGATGCACGTGACCAAACTGTGAAACTAAATAGAACAATTTGAATATTCATAAATCGTAATAGTTAGTGACATAAAAATCAACTAGTCCATCAATTCCATTTATGAAAATTGACTCTACAAGAAATCTTTGAAAAGATAATTTTAAGGCCAACAAACTTTTAGTAAACTTAACAATTTCAAATACATCCTAATCGTTATTTTCTTTAATTTAAAGCAATATCAAATAGTCTTATAAATTACTTAGACACGTGAACCTATTTTGTTTTTGTTAAGACAAATATATATCTAGAGATTTTAACTAGAGATTCTATTAAAGTTTAAAAGCAGTACTTTTTTTGTTTACATCTCAACAAACATGCAAACCATTATAAACAAGAAATTAATAGATTCCATTCCAAGACAAAAGAGTACATAAAAGACAAAAGAAAAGAAGAATTAAATTTGAATTAAATTAATATTTATATGTTCCATCATACTTTTTTTGCTTCTGACTTTTTCACTTCTTTTATTTCCTTTTTCCTTTTCTTCTTTTTCCCTTCCTTTCTCTTTCTCGTCCTTTTCTTTGAGAGTGAGTCTTTTACTTTGTCCTTTTTTTTTGTCTTTTTCTCTTTCTTCTTGTTTATTGCTTTTTCCGTTCCTCTTTGTTTTTTTTCTTTCTTTTCTTTCTTCGTTCTTTTGCTTTCTCTTTTCTAACCTCTTTTCTTTTTTTGTTTTTTTTCTTTCCTCTTGTCTATTTATAGAATAAGATGAATGAAGTGGTTGATCAAATGTGATGTTGTGTGGGAGTGGGAGTATAGAATGGGGAAATCAAGGGGCAGGGTTGAGGAGATCATGGTGAGTAGTTAGGATAATTTTTTTTTTTTTGAATCTTTCAAGATTTATCCCTTTTAAAAAAAAAACTAAAAATTAAATGAAACCAAGGTGTGTGTGCATAGTGACGTGAGGGGTGGGGGGAAATTAGGATTATTATTATTATTAAATTTTTTTCTTTTTTTTTTATAGTAAAAATCTGATTTTTTCAAAGAAGTTATGAAACAAACTTTATCACTTTAACGTTATTTTACTTCATTTTGATTTTTGTGTTTGTCTTTTATTTTAAAAGATAACTAGATTATGAGATAAGAAGAATAACCAATATTTCTTACAACATAGGAAAATGAAATATTTACATGTACTTTATATGATACTAAGAAAGATTCTATAAGTTACTTATTAAAATTCTAACTATTTATATTTGTGATTTTTTAAAATTATAAATAGCAATAAAATTGTACTTTAAGAATGTGAGGATTTATTTATTTTTCAAATATAATCTACTAAGAGTAAGATAAAAGTTTAAAACATCAAGTTTAGGCCTAAAAGACATATTTACACTAAAATGGTATAACATTTGAGTGTGGTCAAAAATTAGTTGTTCACAGTTCCATCTACCTAATACCAATGTTTAAAATACTACGAGGGTGAAGTTGAAAAGAAGACAGTTGTTGATGATGAGTCATTCACCGAGGCAAAGTCACACTTCGCCGATGCAAAGTTCTACTTGAAGAACCGCATTGTGAAGGAGCTAAAAGTTGATGATGGCATGAAAAGCAAGAATGGAGAGCCTACAACTAAAAGAGCTGAGGTGACTATTGGTAAAGCCAAAGCTATTACTGAGGAGGTACAACCCAACGCAAATAAAACTCACAAAGGGGATATTGCGTCTTATGGCAAAAAAGTAAGTCTTGCGCTCCAATATATCCCTAAAAGGAAGAAAGATGAAAGTGAATCATCTAATCTCCAAACTAACATGCTAAAAGAGTTAACTCTTCCGGTAAAATGAATTGAGGCGGTAAAGTTGTCCTTGAAGCCGCTTGCAGGATTTGTAGCCCAAAATTGCTTGCATAATGTAGCACTCCCTACAAAGCGAACAGATGGAGGTTTTGATCCTAACACTTATAGGCTATTTGAAAAAGATGGATACAATCCCAATGAGCCGTCAAAGTTAGGGAAGCTCCGGTTAGAAGTTGCAACGAGGCAACCACGTGAAGGTTTGGGATACAAGCAACCGTCACCAGTGCGCATCTCCACAAGAAGGGCGAGCAACAATTATATCATTGTAGAAAACGAATCTGCCGCTTCTAACAGGTCTTCTATCTTTGATCAACTTGGAAAATCAACTGTGAGAATTTTCGTATTTGAGAGATTGGGTCCATTAAATAAGGGGAATAAGTTCCAGAAAAATTATCGAAATACAAGAACACCCGCTTTGCCCAAAATTCAAAAGATATCTAAAGATTTCCAAAGTTTGGTTCATTCTATAATGAAGCGACAAACAAAAATCATGGTTTCGTGTGATGAAGTACTGAAGGTGAAGCCATACATTGCGGTCGACACTAAAGAACGTGATGAAGATGAAGAAAGTGTGGTTTCTTCATATCATGTTACTGCACAAAGCGAGCATCGTGTTTTATCTCTAATGGAGGATGACGAGAAATTGGACGATGTTTCACCGTGTAATCACATATCCTTCAATGATGGGGACCCTCAAGAAGATGAAGATGCAAAAGATGCTCCCCCAGAACTTGAAGAAGGGGTGAAGGCAACGATTGATGCCTTAAAAGAAGTTAACCTTGGCACTGATGAAGAACCAAGACCCACCTATCTAAGTGCTTTACTAGAAGTTGATGAAGAAAGCACTTATATTGGGTTACTCAAGGAGTTTAGGGATTCCTTTGCTTGGAGTTACAAAGAAATACCTGGCTTGGGTCCTAAAGTAGCAGTCCATCACCTTGCGGTCAAGAATGGCACTCGTCCTGTTAAGCAAGCTCAAAGGCGGTTTAGGCCGGACTTGGTTCCCCTAATTGAAACCAAAGTTAACAAACTCATTGAAGCTGGATTTATTCAGAAAGTTAAATAACCAACATGGGTTTCAAGTATTGTCCCTGTAAGGAAGAAAAATGGTCAGATTCGAGTGTGCATTGACTTTAAGGATCTCAACAATGCGTGTCCGAAAGATGAATTTCCGCTTCCCATTCTAGAACTAATGATCGAAGCTACTACTCGGTACAAGGCAATATTATTTATGGCCGGTTCATCGGGATATAACCAAATTCTCATGGCGCCAAAATATGAAGAGTTTATTACATTCCGTACCCCCAAGGGTATTTATTGTTACAAGGTAATACCTTTTGAGTTGAAGAACGCTGGTGCTACTTACCAAAGAGCTATGGAGAATATCTTTGATGACCTTCTCCACAAGAATGTCGAGTGCTATGTTAATGACTTAGTTGTAAAATCAAGAAAGAAGAGCGACCACTTGAAAGACTTGAGAATGGTGTTTGAGTTACTCTGGAGGTACCAACTTAGGATGAATCCACTGAAATGCGCCTTTGTAGTTACTTCCAGAAAGTTCCTTGGTTTCATTGTCCGACATCGAGGGATTGAAATTGATCAAGCTAAAGTAGATGCAATCTTGAAAATGCCTGAGCCTCGGGATATTCACGAATATAAAAGTCTGCAAGGAAAGTTAGCGTACCTTAGGAGATTCATCTCAAACCTAGCTGGGAGGTGCCAACTATTCAGTCACCTTATGAAGAAAGGTGTCCCATTCAAATGGGACCAAGCATGTAGTAATGCCTTCGAGAGCATTAAATCCTATTTGATGAAGCCTCCAGTTTTGGAAGCCCCTATACTTGGAAAACCGCTGATACTATACATTTCAACACAAGAAAGGTCCGTCGGAGCGCTGTTGGCCTAAGAAAATAGTGAAGGGAAAGAAAACTTTCTTTACTACTTGAGCAGGATGATGACACCAAATGAGCTGAATTATTCATCAATTGAAAGGTTATGTTTGGCGCTAGTCTTCTCAATCCAAAAGTTGAAGCACTACTTCAAGCTCGTGTCGTTCGTTTGGTTTCTAGAGCAAATCCCATCAAGTTTGTAATGTCAAAACCTGTCCTCAGTGATCGACTAGCAAGGTGGTACCTCCAGTTTCAAGAATTTGAAATCGTGTACATCCCTCAAAAGGCTAAAAAAGGAGAAGCGTTGGCAGACTTCTTGGCAGATCACCCTATACCTGATGATTGGGAGCTAACTGACGAACTACCTGATGAGGACGCAATGGTCATTGAAGTTCAGCCTCCATGGAATATGTACTTTGATGGTGCTGCACATCACGGAGGAGCTGGTGCTGGTGTAATATTTGTCACTTCTTAAGGTGAAGTTCTTCCCTACTCTTTTACGTTGACGTTGTTATACCCTATTTTAATCGGGTCAAATTAGAGTATAACATATAGGCCATTCTGTGTTTGATTAAAGTTAAAGAGTCTCCATCTAATTGATTCCAAGGTGAATTAGGACACCTAAATTGATTAAAGTAATTTAATAAAGTATAACCCCGTTTAAAGTCTACTTAACCTAAAGATTTTTTTGGGTTTGAGTTCAATTAATCTAAAGGAAAAGTTTGTAAGGCACCCTTTAAAATCCATGACAAAATGGTTAACCGACCGAAATAAAGTTAATTAAGGCTAAGAATAAATGTAAATGTAGTGGTCTTCTTTTATTAAAAAAGAAAAATCAGATCCACTCTAAAAAAATGTTGAAGCGATGTATCTTTGTTTTAAGGAAAACTGATTTGGAGTTGTATTGTTAAAAAAATATTTTCTTCCTAGAGTGGATCTAGTCTTAAAGTAATTTTAACTTGTTAAATCCAAAATTGGGATACTGAACAGGCGTCCATTAATTCAGAAAGCAAAGTCATGTTTTAATGTTTGAACCAGTAACTTTTGAAAAAAAAAAGTAGTTATTAGTCTTACAAAATCAGTTGAGTGGAGAAATTAAGTTTAAAAACTATAGTTGATTTTAAAATACCTCAGCAAGCTTAAACAAATATCTAACATAGGTCATGATTCTAGAAAACTTCAACTGGTGATGGATACTACTTTCCTTGTAAAATAAAATCTGCAAAATAAAATAAGACTTAGATATGTAGTAATATAAAGCTTACCAATCAATCTCACAACCAATTAAATGACAGTAGTTAGTCACACAACATATAAGCAAAACGAAGCAGAAAGGAACGTCCAAGAGCCATGTTAGCTCCGTAGAAGACTTTATCTTCTACATATTTTATTGTCCAAACAAATGTAACCGCGGGAAACCAGTGAGGATGTATAGACTCCAAGCAGTGCTGCGGCGTTGTCGAGTCTCAAAGTAAAACTCTTCGGCTCCAGTATGTCATGCAAAAGAAGAAGAAGTAAAAGAAAAAAGGGTTAGAAGAAGAATCTGAACACACATGCTATGAATAAACAAAATTACTGTCACATTGCAGCAGTCAAAACATCGAATATTTCTCATGTCGTACATGAGTACATGAATCAGAACATGAACAACTTAGAGCATGCATCCATATTTCATCTTCTAAAATAAATTTCTACATAAGAGTTTCTGTCTTAGCATCCTAAGTCACGCTTCTAGTTCCAACCTATTTTAAGTTAAGCTCTACATGAAAGTACATGATGTTTTAGACGTCAATACCACACAAGAAGACAGGTTAATTTGTGTGATATCCAATTTTTCGAGTGCTGTCTCTCTAGAAGAACCTGGTTCTTCTTGGTGTTCCAACTTCTATTGTTGTGGAATAATAAAAGCAGTAAAGTAAAAACACAGAGATTTTTACGTGGAAAACACCTGGCTCAAAAGGTGAAAAAACCACGACCTACTCCTCAGTAGGATTTTCTCAAACTCTTCACTAAAACTCTGAGCCAAATGGACTTACAAAATAAACTCTTTTGTAATCCTAGGACTAACTCTAATCCCTTCGTAGTAACTAGCCTCTAGCTAATTTCTACAAGCTTCAAGTTAACTCTAACTTGAACAATGTGTACCTATTACAATTGCTTCTATGAAAGCTGAAAAGATACAATATTAAATCGCCTACTACAACCAACTAGACTCAATGACAAACAGATGGAACTGGTTCTTCTAGCTGGTCTGTAGCCTTTGTATCGCACAGTAATTCTGCTTGCAAAATCTCTGGGAATTTTACTTTCAGATCTTGATTCACTTCTGCACTTGTGCGTTGGTAATCCAAGCAAGAATACCNTCTCCTATGCATAGACGGTTCATGTGCCAACGCGTCAGGTCAAGTATGTGTGCTCTGATGGACCTGGTTCAACTGGTCAGACATTTGTCAATCTTCAAAACTATGCAGTGACTTGGGTCAACAAATTCCCCCTTTTTGATGATGACAAACTCTGTGCTTCTCCCTGTATACACTTCAAACACTTTGTATGTTTTTTAAGCATTTATCATAAAGAACCAGGTTCATTAGGTTATAAATATCACATGTTCAGAGCACTATCACATGTTCAGAGCACAACCTATCTTCCCCTTTTGGCATTATCGAAAAGTTGCAAAATAAATTGTGTGAATCCCAGATTTTTAACACTTACTCATGGCCACTTGGGCAACTGCATATGCAATCATGAATTAATCATCAATAATCAACTAAAAATTCAAACTATCAAAAAATAGAGATACTGAATCAGAGCAAAAAACATCAGATTTCATTGAT
>ML388034.1:0-13336 GCA_005239525.1 Nicotiana knightiana | reverse complement strand
TTTTAACCGGTCTGGGCCGGGCCGGTTACGGGTCAACCCGGCCCGTTAGACACCCTTACTTCTTATACATTAGACGGATGAGGAAACGGTAATGTTAAGAATATTGAGCTCTAACATTGAATTTATTAACCTGACACCTTTTTTATCTTGGAATATGTCAACAAACATATACACGTGCATGATATTTTCCATGATAAAATGGTGGCATAATTATTTATTTATAGACTGATAGTTGATATTATTTTATTTCCTTATAAAATCTAAGACTTGTGTCTGGTGAAAGTGATATTTTAGTTTTGTTTTCTATCCCAATTTAGTGGTATAAGCTGAACTTTTAATTCTGAAATGTAAATAAGCATATAGTCAAAGGTTTAATTTCTTTAGTAAAATTTGTGACCCACCCTAACCGAGAATTAGAATTTTTAGGATTATAACATATGCGCCCGAAGAACAAATATTAACAGCTTTAACAAGAATAACCGGACCCAAAAAAATATACTGACCTGATACGTCAAGTCCCGACCCACCCTTATTTCAAAGTTATTTTTTTGATATATCATTTTTGTTTGATTGAGAAATTGTGTGATAATCATATTTATTTATTTGAGTAATTTGATAATCGATTTTTTTTTGTTATACATCATTCGGGAAGTAATCCTACTAAAAGTAGTAATTGATATTTATTTATTATTTTAATAATATAATATTCGAATTAGTTTGTACTTTCTTCAATTATTTTACCATCTATTTAATTTTTCTCAGTGGTGCTTGTTATGAAATAATTAACTAATAAAAATGAAAAAGAAGCACCATTATTTTAACAATTTATTACTTATTTCATAACAAATTTGTAACAGAAATAATTCAATAAACTAATAATCAATCATATAATGATCACTTATCTAAACAGAAAAACGGATCCATCAGGTTAAGTTATAGTGAACATGGAGTTGTTTGTATTTATATAGATAAAAAATACAAATAGACTGTGAAAAAAATAAAAATAGATGGTAAAATGATTGAAGAAAGCACAACATAATTCGAATATTATATTATTAAAATAATAAATAAATATCAATTACTACATTAGTAGGATTACTTCCCGAAATTATGTATAAAAAAAATTGATTATCAAATTACTCAAATAAATAAATATGATTATCACACAATTTCACAAAAATCATATATCAAAAAATATCTTTGAAATAAGGGTGGGTCGGGTCCAAACGAATCAGGTCAGCAGATTTGGTTAGGTCCGGTTATTAATTATTTAAGAAAGACAAAATAGTGGTTATGTTAAATTAAGGGCATGAATGAGCAAGTATTGGACGGATTGGGAATATATGTGCCAAACTATTAACGACGGGCTTATCTGTCCTAATTCACATAGTTCACTGGCATATATGACCCTTTTCCGTTCTTTTAAATGTTTCTTAGGGCTTATTGTAAGACAATGTGTTTGAATGACTGCTCTTTTAGCACAAAAAAGGTCAAAATTATAATTCTACTAGTGAGGTTGTGCCCGGGCATAGCCTAACAACTATCTAGTATTGTTACTAAAACACTATTTTTAGATGTCACACACTTTTGCATTTAAATCCGTCGTGTTGGTTATGTAGATGGTGATAATGCAAGTGTAATACATTGAAAAAATAAGATATTTCATATTTGTAAATCACAATTACTTTTTTCTCTAGCTAGTTTGCCAATTGAAGCACTACTTTAATGCAAGTGGCAGAAGAAAACAATGCAAGCACTTAGGTAAATTTGTACTAAGATTATCCATATTAAATAGAAAAGGATGTAGTTAGACAAGAGATCCAAGTGTCGCGCTCTCTTTTTCTCGCGAAATCGGGTTTCAACATTCATTGGAACAACTCGTTTCCTTTTGGGAAAGTAATATATAAATTGAAGTGTCACCACCTAACGGATTTTAAGATGCGTTAGGGCATCTGATGCAAGTAACTCATGAAACCAGTCTACATTATCAGAGATTGGGTAAGGGCTTGAAATTACCCTGAGGGGAAGGTGTTAGGCACCCCTCGAGGTCCACAATGGTGGGTCCCGGCCAAACTTACTTAGTAAATTAGTCATTTAACAGATAAGCAGTCTAAGCACACATATGTAAATAAGATAAAGGGAGTTTAAAAGGTAAGCAGTCTAAGCACACATATGTATAAAGATAGGGAAATCCTAAGTTATTAACCTATAGGATCACATCTGTACAATACCCGATAATCCTTCCTCAACTAGAGGGGTTACACGTGGCATTAACGCACAGATCATCATATCCTTTTACTACCCGATTACCCTCCCCTTAGCGATTGTATAAGCGATTTTAATTAAATAAACTCTAAACGTGCATTACCCGTCCCTTACTTGTGGTCCTGAAGGTGTTTAAGACCTCTATTTTAGATAGTTCTAGACTCTCCTAAAGTGTTTAAAAGGGAAAATCTAAGCGACAACAAAGAACAAACAGGACTGTCAAGTAAGACAACAATTAAGGGCTCATGTTTACCTCCGCAAATAAGCAGGCAGTTAGCACGTCTCAAACAGCAAGATTTCAGATGTTCCAGAATAGGTCGTAGAACAAGATATCTAGGTGAGCATGACAAATAAGAATGTGCAACATATGTTTACGCAAAACGGTAAAGACCTAACCAGTTTGCCTACTGATTTTTTAGAACCTGTTGAATCTGGGCAGTCACAAATAAATAAAGCATAGTTTTAAAATGTTTATAAGGCCTTAATTACCTATAGGCTTGTCTAGGCGTGGTTCAGGGATACCCTATAATATGCTGTCTAAAAATGCAAACAAAATTCTGAAAATTGACTAAAGGAAAGCAAACAGTTTGAGTTTTAATACGTCCTATAAACATGCTTGCCTAGGTGTTGAAATTGCTTTTAAACATTCTTATAAACATGACGGTTATTGACTTAGGCGATGTAGACATGATGTAAAGCGAATACAGACACAGTCCTAAAGCAGGATTTCTAATACACCCAGAAGATGTACATTTTATTATGCAGAATTGCAGCAGTAACTAATAACAGGATTTCTAGGTAATAATGATTATGCAGGATCAAAATTTCGTAACAAATGAGATAATGAGCCTATAACACATTGCCTAGTATGCCAAGTGATCTAAAAGAACGGTAAACATGATATAAACCTAAAGCATGACTGTTAATATGAATAACATAATATGAGCCTAAAGGCATGATTTCTAATGCAAGTAAACACAATATAAACCTAAAGCATGATTCCTACCCGGTCTCCCTACAAAAATCCATATACGAATCCCTTCCCTTTACTAATTTCCCCAATATCTGTTTACTTATTATTATAGACTGTAGACAAACCCTCCTCGAGATTTTACACATTTTAGCGTTTAAATATTTAGTTTAGGCCTAATATCAGTATTTCAACTAATTTTGATTCTTTTACTTTATTTTATCACAAAAATAAAAATTACAAGAATATTTTCACTTTGTTTTCAAGAATATTAGTATCTTTGGTAGTAATATTATTTGAATTTTGCGATGATTTTAATCTAATCCCATTTTTATTTTTTTAGTATGATATTTGAAAAATACCAAAATAGTTTTGTTTTAACAGTTAGTTTTATTTTAATAATTATTCCTACTTAAGTAGGATTAATTAGTATACGTGGGAATTATTTTTATTCTTGTTCAATAAGAAAGAATCAAATTTGGGCTAAAACAATCTATTTTTAGGCCCATTATCGGTTGAGCCCTTAGCCCATACCCCCACTTTCCTATAAGAGAACTAATTCCACTAACCCTAGGGGAGCTTCTTCTTCACTCTCGCCCATCCCCGCCAGTAGAAGGTCCCAATAACCACACGACCTCCCTTCACAAAATATGCCGCTACCAGCCTCTCAAACTCGCCGGAAGACCACCCCCCAAGAAAGAAAAATGGCAGCTCCCTCTCACCTTAGACCATAGCCGCCACCCTCTAACGGCCACCCTACACATCACCCTCTTCCCCTCTCATCACTCTTCCGCTTCTCTTCTCGCTGCTGTGTCAACCGGATACACACACGGTCGAAAAAGAAAAGAGAGGAGGAATAAACAGAAAATGAAACAGAAAATGGAAACGGAAAACACAAACAAAAAAGAGATTTGAGGACAGAAAGCTAAAACACAAACAAAAGACGGGGGGAAAAAGAAAAATGGAAAAGAGAAACTAAGTTTTCGTTTGTGGTTTTCAATCATGGAGTTCAAATGAAATTCGGGTTGGTTTGCTGTTTTGCCTAGTCGAGGTTGCCATCTGAGGTTCGAGGTTCGCAGAGTAATTTTCTGTTGCTGCGCTGTTTTCCATCCTTGTTTGTGCTGTGATTTGTTCGATTTTGGCCGGAGGTCCTTTGTATATCTTTCAAAGTTTCAACGGAAAAAGGAAATCTGATTCTGCTATTCTAAGGTCCCTTCTTAACCGATCTTTTAATTTAAGTAGCTTCCGTTCTAATTATACTTCAAATCTTGCTTTGATTGATCTTTGTGGCTAATTTGTTGACTGTGATTCGTTAGTAGAACCAGTACATGTATTGAAACTTGATCGAATCAGATCCGAAATTCTTGAATGAAGATTTGTGCGGACTATAAGATTTGTTTATGAATTAGTTTTAAGGAATTGGATTAACATTTAAAAAAGGGATTTTGCTATGATTTGGTTACTAGTAGAATCATTCTGTTTTGGTAAGTAATTTAGACATCCATGTATTGGGAATTGGCATAGCTTCGCGCAAGAAATTCAACTAAAAGTAGATGGCATTGTGTTGGGGTAAAAGCAAAATAGATGCGGCTTGGTACCTAAACTGAATAGAAGTCTAATATTATCATGTTTAGTATTTTATTTTACCTTTTTCAATATTCCGCTAGTAGCATGTTTAGGCCGACCACTCTCGGGTAGGCAAACTTTAGGTCTTTTCTTTTATTTTGTTTGAGGTAAGAGGCCGTTTCCTTTAGTTTATATTCAGGGGAATGCCCCGAAGAGTTTGTATATATTTTTATCCGGGGTATGCCCCGAAGTATTTGTATTTGGAGGTCGAAAGTAGAACTCGTAGTATTTTTATTTTTATTTTATTAGATGGGGACGACCTCAAGCCTCTTGTGTGCTTACTTTTCTTTTCTGTGTTCATTTCTATCTCAATTTGAATATTTTAAAAGCCAACTAGATCGAGAAGGCAACCGTGACTTTCACGGGACTCGAGGAATGCCTAACACCTTCTCCTCGAGTCAAACGAACCCCATTACCTAGAACTCTGGTGCAGACTTAGTTTTGGAGTCCAAAGTGTTTTAAAAGGAAAATTTATTTCTAAAAAAAATGGTGACCTGACACACCGAAATCAAATGTCAGGTGGCGACTCTGAAAAATCCTTTCGAACACAATTTTTTTTCATTTTCAATTTTGAAAACCCTTTTGAGCTTCAAAAATTTTATTATTTTTAAGAGGGTTAGTGAAGTTATAAAAAAAAAGGGGGTGTGACATCTCTGGCGACTCTGCTGGGGAGTCGCAGGTTCGAGCTAGTACTTGATCTTGTTGGCTTTTTAGGATATTCGGTTGAGGTTTTTATGTGTTTTATTTTCTTTATTTAATTTTATATTTTGATTATGTCATTTTATTATTTGCTAGCTGTTTATTTGTTTACAATTTTTCCTTTATGTGTTACTGCTTTATAAACTGTCATCATTTGCATAACCCTGAGTCTTTTTTTTTCTGCAACAAGTCTTCCGGAGTACGTTTGAGAGTACACGGCCTTTTGTGAGTCACCTGTGTCTTTAGGGGGGTGGCGTAGGAGTTGGAGTGGGCAGACAGCTAGAGTAGCCGCCATCGACCACGTGCCGCCCCGAATTGCCTTGTCTAGTGAACCCTCAAACTTAGGTCAGTGTTTAGGTCATTCTTATTTGCATCATGTCATTTAGACCTAGTAGGTCTCGGTCCCAGGAATCGTGTCCCTTTGTAGGAGACCTATCCAAATTTTGTCACAATGGGCCCGTGGCCCAAAAAGACATTAAATCTTTTTTCAAGGGTAACTGGGTCATTTGACGGACCAATCATGGTTTGAGGGTAAAATGAGAAAGAAAAGAGGGTGAAGTATAAAGATGAACCAAGTAGGGCCAAGTTATATTTTTCTTTCACAACTTTTTCAAGAAAAGACAAAAAAAAAATGAAAAATCCAAAAAAAGATTTTGCACTTTTCCATCATTTTCCAAAAAGAAAATTAAAAAAAGGGAAAAATAAAATCCAAAAATATTTTACATGTTTCATCATTGTTAAAAAAAAAAGACAAAAAATATGTGTTTTCCAAATCATTTAAAAAAAAAATTCTCTCCCGTATCCAATCCTCCCGAACTACGCAAACCTGATTCTCGTCTTTCGGGACGGGATACATAGGCAACACACATAGAGTCCGATATTCCTAGTGAGTCTTAGGTTCTTGGCGTCACGGGGTTGTAGCCATATCTTGCATGTTTAGCGACATTTGGCCACATCGGTCATTTTTTTGCAAAATAGGGATATTTCCGCAAAAGTGGCTTGTTAACCCATGTCTTAGAGCCCTGAGTCTACAAAAAGGTGTCCTCTTAGTTCTAAGGTCCATTCCTGTTGAGTTTTCATGTCTAGCCACTTTTGGCCATATTGGTCGTTTTGCAAAATGGGTCATTTCTGCAAATTAATTCCTAGGGCCATGATTATTGGGAGTTTGAAGTCATATAAACCTTAGTGAGGTATTTTCATGCCTTTGTGGTCCCCTTTGTTGTGTTTTCACTAATAGCCACCCTTGGCCACTTATGTCATTTTGCAAAAATAGCCCAATCATGTCTTACATGTGTCCAATAGGAGGTGTTGTGGCGTCGCATTGTGTATCGAGTCACTAACTCTATTTGGTATTATTTTACTCATACAGGTGTGGATTTACTTACCAAAGCTTGAGCATGACAGATTTCCCCAGACCATTCCAGTCAGGATCGTTGCATGCATGAGTTGTTTGAGAACTTTTATATTTTGAGTCTGTCCTTCATGTTGTCATTATTTTCTGGTCTTGTACAGTAGTATTGAGTATTTTAGGTGGTGTCAGAGTCTTTTATTTCCTAGTTTATATATGAAAACCAAAAAGATTTTTGTTTTAGTTTATTTTATCCACCACTTTGCCAGAACTGTGCTTGGTCTGATTCATGTGGAACATGATACGTAGGCAACCAACATAGGGTTTGATCAAATCATTTAAAATTTAAAAGAAAAAGAAAAAAAAGAAAGAGAGATGAAGTTGTGGGATGTGGAAATGAGAGAAAATTGCGGGATGCAGGAAAAAGCGATAATCAGAAAGAAAAGAGGAAAGAAATGAGAAAATCAAGGAGCGCAAGAGATGAAATGAAGAAGAATAGGGCAAGGAGAGTAAAATTGGGATGATGTCATATGACCTTCGTCCCCTCGAAGTCATTTTAGAACTGATAATTGCGACTAAGTGCATTGCATACAATATGATAATATTTGTTGTTAAATGCCCTAACGCTAACATAATGACTTCATTTTGTTCCTTTTTGTCATCTTCATTATAGAAGAAGGGTGGTTGGTTTGTGGTGGTTAAATCGGTAACTCTTTCCTACAACATAAAGTCGAAATACAATGGCAGACGACGACATAGTCGAGTTGGTTGATACTGGTACCCGAAAGCAATCGGTTGAACGAGACACTGGGTTGGTTGAAGAGTTAAGGATGTTAAGACAACACATGACGGGCATGTATCATGCTTGGATGGCTGGGAAGGCACCACGTCCGCCACCACTTAGCTTCCTAGATGCTACCCTTACCCAAGCTCCAGATATAGTATCAGATCATCCACCATACTCTCCAGATTTTCCCGCTTATCACAGCTTTCCCAACCTTCCTAGTAGCTCCATCATTTGTCCTCCAACTACCTTTCCCAGAAATAGCCCTCCTGTCATATCCACTACCTCAACGATCACAACTTCTTAACNGCTGGCCCACCAGGTCCCGAACTCACATAATCATACCTCTCAGAATGAGCCTCATGTTGAGAATGAAAAGTTCACAAGGAAAGAAGAGCGAGATGAGATATCCATAAAGCTGAAAGGTATAGAGCAATCCTTAAAGAACATGCAAGGGAGAGAAAATCAGGTTAACGTGTCTTACAATGACTTGTGTATGTTCCTTGATGTTCATCTGCCCCTGGGGTTTAAAATTCCAAAGTTTAACTTGTATAATGGACGTGGAGATCCAGTAGCCCATGTGAGGGGTTACTACAGTGAAATGAGAAGTTTTGGGGGGGAAGAATGAGTTGATGATGGCGTATTTCAGTGAGAGCTTGAGTGGGGCAGCCTTGGAATGGAATACACATCAAGATATCAATAAGTGGTATGCATGGTATGACATTGCTCAAGATTTTGTTCGACACTTTCAGTACAATATAGACATTATCCCAGACCGTTTCTCCCTTTCTAAGATGGAAAAGAAGCCCAGTGAGAGCTTTAGGGAATATGGACTGATATGGAGGGAACAAGATGCCCGAGTCAGCCCTCCGATTGATGAAGAAAAAATGGTTAAGCTTTTCCTACAAGCTCAGGGACCCACCTACTTCGGTCATTTGATCCCTGCTTTGGGTAAAGCTTTCAATGATGTGGTAAAAATGGGGGGGATGGTAGAATATGGAATCAAGTAAGGCAAAATCATGAGCTATTCTGCATTGAAAGATACTATAAAAGACATCTAGAACATCTAAGTGAACTTGGGAGGAAGAAAGATAAATAGAAATAGAAAAGATGTTGTTGAGCCTCGCCAACGACAAGATCCAGTAGGCGTTCCTGCTCAACGCTTTCAGCCTCAATACCGACCCCATGAATATCCACGTACTCTAGATAATCCTCCCCAATGCTACTTCTCTCCAAAAAATCCTCAAGGTCATACCTCACATGCACACTACCACAGGACCCGCAATGACCTGCACCACCTTCGCAAATGTCTTACGCGCCTCCTCAAGCATATCAACCACCTACCCGCAAGAGGTTCCAACCGAGGCCGGAGTACAAAATGAAAAGGCAGCAGCAAAGAGAAAAGTCTTTCATTCCCATTGGAGAATCATATGCTAGTTTATTCCAAAGGTTGAGGCAATTGGACATGTTGAAGCCGATTCAGATAAAAATGCCGAATCCCCTGCCAAAGAATTTTGATTTTTCTCAAAGGTGCGCATATTGCTCTAATGCCCCGGGAAACAGTATAGAAAAGTGTTGGCATCTGAAAAGAGCAGTCCAGAAGCTTATTGATGCAAGTGATATTACCGTGCAAAATCCAGATGCGGTGGATACTAGCCAAATTCCATCACCTGTTCATGATGAGACGCATATGGTGGGCATGATTTGTGTGGAAGAGAAATATGAGAACTCTTATGAATCCCTTAGAGGGCCACTTGCCGCGAAATTTTCATCGCTATCAGTCTCGGTTCCAGAAGTTGATCTTAAGAACAAGTTGGCAATGAGGACCCAAAAGCAATCTTCTGAGTTCAATGTGATGGAGACTTGTGCAGGTCCTAGTAAGGTCGATGTGCGACTCAGTGGATAAGATGTCGGGCTTGGTAGTTGGAAGGACGCTCCTTTCTTGGCTAGCCAGGGGAGTCTTGGTGGTTTATTTTGTTGTCATTTCTGTTGTCCGGGTTATTTCAGGGTTGTATTCTGGATATTGCCTTGTGACTCAAACCCTTCTATCCTTTTATTTTTCCTAGTTTGTTTAGTAGTAGTAATTCGTTTAGTGTTGTCTAGGTCTATTTCAGGATTGTAACCCCGGTTTATTTTGCTTGTTTTGTTGTTCAAACCTTTTCACCATCTGTCTAATGCAATCTCCTGTTTTCTGTTAGTTCTAGTCAGTTTTTGTCTAGTTCTCTTTTCCTTTTATAGTTTTTTTTCATGCTGACCCTAGTGACATGACATGCACACGTAATTCTCAGCCTGGTCTTGAAAGTTAGTCTAATCATGAAGCAATGAAACAAGTTTCGAAGGTGACAGAGACTAGGGCTGCTTATCGGGCGGATTGGGCGGTTATTTACTCTTAACGGTTTGGCTTATCGGTTATCGGCTTTTAAATGTATTAATCTGCTAGCCACCCGGATATCAGGTAGATTGGTATCGGTTTACCTCTTATCGGACGGTTATCGAGCGGTTTATCAGCCTAATTCTACCTATGGTAATCATGCTGATTTAGAAGCACAACACTCCCTGCCAGTATACACTTAAGTATTTGCAACAAATATACAATTTGCCTTTGTAAAAAAAAGCTTATACTTTTGTTACTGCCAACTGCCATAAACTATTGTTGCAATGTTTTACAGAATTCAGTACTTCACTTAACGTCCATTTGCAAATTACAGAATGGCAGTACTAAAAAGTAGAACACATTTGCAAATTGTACACAAACATAGTTTCTGCCCGCGCTACATATCCATCTCTACTTATCTTGTTTCAATTACATGAAAAACACAAGAGAAATAATCAGGGGACGCTCATTTGAGAAGTCCAGCAGCAACAGGGCATTGGCCAAAATTTGCCTCTCAGCATCAACCAGTGTTACAGATCCCCATTGATTCAACCTGCTGAAAAGAAGAAGAAAAATGGTTTAAGTAATTCAACCTGCAAAGTAATGGTTTAAGTGATTCAACCTGCAAAGTAATTCATAGCATCCATGTTTTAAGTGTTTGGTTTTACATATGGAGACTCAATTGGAGCGGATATAAAGAAAGAGACATATTAGGCTCAATATATATGAGTGACTCAATCGATTGAGATGAGTTAAGAAAGACAAGTCCTAGGCGATATTATGTAAGTATTAAAGAAAAATCTATTTTCAAAATGAACTAAACGAGAAAACAATTGCTGCTTACTAACTAAAGTAACTTACTAATAAAAATACTTAAACTAAATAAGGAACTATCTCTTGGAAATTAAGGAAACCTCAAAGTTTGAATTTACAGAGACCACATGAATTAATGTCAAAGAAACAATTTTGTTTCTAAAGATGGACTCTAAATAAATTCTTAATTAGTTATTCTTTTCCTCTAAAAATTAGCCAGTCATTAAAATCAGCACGTCAAAAATATTTTATTTTCCTTCAACTATGTCTAAAGAGACATACTATGATGGATCCAGTGTCGGACACTGAAGAAATAATGCTTCCCACTAGTAGTTCAAGTAACAGTATATACACACTTATATACACTAAATACTTGAGACTTTGATGGATTAAATTCGAATTCTTACCAAATATATTAACACTACACGTCAATTACGGAAGGGTCTTTTCCATTGCTGGCTAAATCTGAAGAAGAAAATTAAAATAATGAGTCGTGTGATAAATATAAGCATATCAACAACACTTATATACAACAAATATAGTAACAATATTATTACCTTGTTCAAGCTGCTCGATTTTATCAAGATCTTCCTCAACACTAATAGGTTGTTTTAACTTTTCATTTCGAAGCCAATCTTGAAGACACACTAGAGCTTGCACCAATTTAGGAGTTAATGAAATCCTAAATGAATCAAGAAGACGTCCTCCTCCTCCCGTACTAAACGCACATTTAGATGCCACACTTGAAACAGGAACATCTAATACATCACGAGCCATCTCCGCAAGAATAGAAAATCTAGCTGAGTTCAATTTCCACCAAAGAAGAACATCAAATTCTTTAGTGTCATCCTCAGTTTCTTCACCTAAATATTTATCTAACTCTGTTCTAGTATCAAGACCTCCACACCCACTTTTATATTTTTTTTATATCTTGCATGAGTGATTCTAAAAGTCCTATATTTGGGGTGCTTGCTTGACTGCCAGTAAGCCCGGAAGTCGAAGTGTCCAATGAAGAACAATCTGAATATGAAGCAAGCACAACACGTTTTGAGTTGGACTTTACATACTCACAAAATAATGAAGTCATGTACTTTGTCACTTCTGCTTTTATAGTTGGCCCCTGATCTACACCAAACATCTTTACAAGTGCATAGCCAACCGACTCGATCTTGTAACGTGGATCCAAAATACATGAGATAAAAATTATCTTGTTCATTTTTCCTAGATCACCCCAATACTTATCAAACTTTTCTTTCATATTCTTTGCCATTTCACTTAAAATTTTATCTTCATTTGCTATCAATTGCTTCAAATAAATAGCAACAACACAAATTTCAAGAAAATGAATATTAGATGTAACATAACGTGATCCAGATATTTTCAAAGTAAGAAGATAGAAGATTTCAAGAAACTTTGTAATTCTTTTTACATTCTCCCAATCACTACTCAAAAGTTCACCTGTAGGAATTCCAACATCAATATAAGAATGCTCAAGATAATGTCTCAAGCCAATTTCACTAGAAGCATAATGTGAAAATGTACTTTCAAATTCAACAGCCCTGCGCAACATCAAGTAGGTGGAATTCCACCTAGTTGGAACATCTAAGCATAAAGTTTTTTTTACAATTGAGTTGTTCATCATCAAAACATTCTTGAAACCTGCCTAACATATCTCACTGCATGCCTGACACGTTCAATAGATACTGAAGATTCTTTTAAACCATCCTGGACCACAAGATTCATGATGTGAGCCATACATCTCACGTGAAGGTGAGTACCATTCATCAAATTAGTGCCCATTTTTGTTAATTTCTTAGATAATTCTTTTACTGTCACGTCATTTGAGCTTGCATTATCAACTGTGACAGTAAAGATCTTATTGATCCCCCACTCACGTAAGCACCTACCAATACCATTTGCCATGTCTTCGCCTTTATGACTAACAATAGGACAAAAATTAATTATTCTCTTATGCATATTCCATTCACTATCAATCCAATGGGCAGTGATACACATGTAATTGATTCTTTGTATAGAAGTCCAGGTATCAGTGGTAATACATACTCTTTGTTTTGTTTCTATAAAAAACCTCTTCAACTTTTGCTTTTCTTCATTAAAAAGATCAAAACAATCCCTAGTTACAGTACTACGGGAAGGGATCCGAAAATAAGGTTGCGCCACTTTCATAAAGTCTCTAAAACCTTCTTTCTCAATAAAGCTAAAAGGAAGCTCATCAACTATTACCATACGACATAACGCCTTCCTACATTCTTCTTTATCAAATTTCCAAGTAACAACAACTACGTCACCCTGACTACCCCCAGGAGCAGATTGAAATCCTAAATTTGATTGTTTTTTTATCAACAATAGTAGGGCATTTAGGACACTTAAGACTATGAGAAAGAAGTGTCGACGTACCGTCTTTGGTCTTAAATACGTACTCAATAAAGCAATAGT
>ML388033.1:0-65126 GCA_005239525.1 Nicotiana knightiana | reverse complement strand
CCCCAAATTTTTTGACAAGGACTGATTCAATCTCTTTTTTCGTTAAGTCGTTGCCTTTTACCCCAGTTGTGAAAGCAGTCACTTGGTCGCGTGGGTCAGTTGTTCCATTATATTTGGAAACGTCAGGCATTTTAAACTTCTTGGGTATAGGCAAAGGTGCCGCACTAGGCTTCCACGGTTGTTGAGAATATCTATCAACATCGATGCCTTTGATAACAGGTAGTACACCAGGAATTTGTTCGATGCGATCGTTCTGCTCCTTCAGCTGTTTCTACATGGTTAACAGTAAATTTTGTAATTCTTGGTTATTAGATATACCTGGTCTTGTTTCGAGAGATTCATTAGGAGTATCTCCTCTTCCTAAGTTTGCCAACCCAGATTGAGGATTTTCCATGGTGATGGTGTTATTGGGGGTGGCGTTGGCGGTGTAGGCAACGCTGCTGGTAATTCTCTCGCAAATTCCTGCAAAGGTTGGCTCACATACTCTGCAATCATTTGCTTTACATGATTTTGTTCCACAGTTTGATCATTATTACCATGGTTGTTATTGGATCTTTCTGGGGATTGTTCCCTTGAACCGCGTAGGGTTCCTGAAGGTGATGGAACTGGGGTTCCACTTCTTTGCTAGCTGTTTTCGTTGGGGTTTGACATAATTCAAAGAATATCACTTGGAAAGTAAACAAAGATTATCAGATTCCCGGTAACGGAACCAATTTGTTTAACCAAGGAATTAGACCTTTGACTAAAGCTTATTTTTAAGATCAATACGGGTTACTGATAATCGAGACAATGGAAAAATGAATAATAGACAATATTACAGAAATAAAAGATTGAAGTTGATTGTATTTTGAGAATCAGATGCCTTTACAAGCTGTATCCCCCTCCCTTATATAGGATATTATTATAACGTACGACTGATGCTATGGTTACTCATTAATGACTAATTATGGCATTAATGAGGTGTTACAAAGGATAACGGTAAATAGGGGTTCAGTTACATAACGTTCGAGTAATCAATTGTGGGTTCGTGAATCTACCCGTAGCTTTGTCTAGATTTATTCTGACCGTGCCTCTCTCCCATTTTGATCAAATTGGACTTCTCGTGGCTGATAAGTTTGTGGGTTTACTGAACCGTGTCTCTTTGTACCGTACCTCTTCAAAGAGTTATTTCCAGCTATCATATTTTCCCCTGTCCACGTGACTAGCTGAGTTGTCAAAAACTGGCTTACGTGTGAAACTCTTTTTTACCAATACACACATGACATACCAGAACATGACTGCATACCTTTGCTGAATTAGCGCCATANGTTCCCTGAACCTTAATAGCCAAAATTCCATGAATCTGATGCTCCCAATTTACCTCACGAGATATATATATACATACATCCTGCTATAATGCTGACGATACCACCACAACGGAGGAAATGTGCAGAAATTCATACTCAACTGCAGAGTTAACAAATCCATGAATACCTCATCTTAACTAGAATCATCACTTCATTATGAACTTGAATAATGGTATTTGTTCTTTAATAGACACTTCACATAACCTCATCACACTGATCCCTGATCCGATAGTCCCGTCTCACCCAGTATGAACTGCTCAGACAACAAATCACCCCAAATATGGCCAACAACCTCACATGATACCACATCGCGCTAATAGACCATAACTCGAACATGATAATAAGAAACGACTCAGGAAGGAACTATTCAACTCACGCAACTAATATGAATTCTTATCAGAAAATAGGAAGTAGAACACAAGAAAATAATATAGGAACCTTACTCATCATCACACTATTGCGGCGTGCAACCCGATCCGAATAACATACCCGTGGAGACGTGCCACCCGATCCACACATAAAATTTACATAAGAAGATATATATATATATATATATATATATACAGAGCTAATTTGCTCACTATTACAAATTACTGAATATCGATCACAAGCACACTAAGTGCATAATACCATCCTGGGGAGATTGATAAAGCCGTAGTCTACAAAACTCAAGCACAACTGAGGTGCGACATATACATATACACTCTGGATCTCAAGAGCTATCCTGCTCACATAACATCCCCACTACGCGGGACCTCAACACATAGGAAACTATCAAGCCGTTTCACAACTCACACGGCACAATCATAATAACACATGGATTTGACGAAGACAGAACAACATCCGCTGTTCTAATACCTTTCCATGAAAAGCACTCTACTGAAATGAACATGCCTGGCTCATATGGAGCCCATAATCATATTAAATCCATCCACGGACATCGAGTCATCTTGCTCGCACCAAACTAAGTTGATAGCTTTTACCTGGGTTCACATTAACCCACTCCCTCTCATAATATGCCAGAACAACCATCATAGCCGGGACAACACCCCACAATCCACAACCAAATGAACTGAACACCTCTCAGGCATAACTTCTCAAATAAACAACATTGCACTTTTTTATACTCAGTCCAAATCTTCAATCCATCAAGTGACTACATGTCACACTTTATACAATCTTTTTGCGGTCACGCTTCCACGGCCTTCCACACAAGGCAACAAGTCTGCACATCCACCACTGGCCATACTATGCTATAAGACAAATCAAGAACCCATAACCAGGGTACAGAGACTCTTCCACCGAATATCCATCTCAGGTGACACTGAAGCTAACACCAGCTTACTCTGAACTTTCAAATCACTTTTTCTTGATCTTCCAAGCTCATGACATCCTTATTAACACCGAACTGCAATCTCGATTCTTACTCCCAGTTACATACTGCTTACCGCACCTAACATGCCAATATGAGGTAACGCAAGAATTCCATCATAACTTCTGAACCACCAATAAGGTGAACACTTCATCATATAGAAACCTTTTACTTAACACACGGGTGAATTCCCACTATCACCCAACATGCAAATCCTTAAGTAATAGTCTATACCACTATAACCCTTCCGGGGTCCGCCTACACCTGACAAGCCATAACACTCAAATGCTCCCACATGAAATCCGTTACGACGGCCGACAAGCCCGCATACACCGGCACAAACCACATGCATAACTGAATCACATCAAAGGATTTGATCACTGCTGCAAACGTGCCATTTCAACCATGGCTAATCAATCTATTTGCTTTTAATCATCTTCAATTTGCCTTAGGAATAATAGCAACTTCCTTTCACTCATAGCAAACTCAACCCTCACTCATCCCGAGTGGCCTTGATTCACGAGACTATGCTGCATAAATCCCGCAACCTGTCTCATACCCTTATGATAATCTCTCTACAATTCGGAGTTTATTCCTCTCGCTCCTCAAATACTATCTTGCATAATGAAACATATCATAGAACATCCCAACCATCCTCCTTTTTCTCAGAAATTACTCTACAAAAGCTCGATTCTCGATCATACTGCTGCCTGAAATCCTTAAATGCTGCATTCTTAACTTTTGAACTCACTAGCACTTGGGAGACACCCACTCCGACTGGCCCCGAATACAATCAACTCCAAGGCTCTTCTAGCACAGGAACACCCATTTCAAGGAAACACGTGATCGAGTCACTATCCTGACAACTCACCTATGCCTTAGGCAAAATTCTGAATCTTCTAAAGCCTAACCCTGGCCCGACAGGGCCAACTTTTGCACATATTCATCAGATTCTACGCACAATCGCCATTTTACTCCTTTCCCTTAGCTGAAATAACTTGCCAACATGCCGACAATCCGCGACCCTATGCGAAGACAACCCTACAACCCAACTGCAGATGGTGGGACTCCCCCACTTAGCCCGAAGCTACTCCTTGCACCACTCTAGACCTTGCTGAGATCCTTTATCCTTTGATAACGCGATCTATCTCAACCAATCCGTCCAATTCTTCCAGATCCTCTTTCTAGCACTCCCTAAATACTCAAATTCCCTAGGATCATTCACATATTCCGCCTCCTACCGAATAGCCACTAGAATCCCTCCCCGAGACCTGCCAACCCCGCCATCGCTAACCTATTCACAGAAGATAACCCACATGTGGAAATCACCCGCGGACACCTTCCAACGACGCTGAAATGCACGCTCTCTGCGACTTCAACACCCCATCCTACGCCCTACTTCATTTACCAACATTACTAGTCCGTCCGCTCCTCATGGACATCCATTAAATGCGCGACAACATCTTCAAATTCCAAGCTATGTTGCCGCTCCCCCACTTTACGACTGCTCGATTTCCGCTTCTTACACCTAGCCTCCTAGAGATGGAACCACCGCCTAGCCTCACTTCAGGACCATTCTCTATAGCTCTCAAACCAGCAGATCACCATGACTTCAAGCTCTCCGAAGATCATCTTTCTCTAGCTGCCTTCATTACCAACCCTTACCCGGTACTGAACCACCGCACCTCACGATCTCTGCCAGTCGCTTTCTTCAATACTTCTTCTCAATACTCGGACCCCACGCAACCGAAGAAACCATAGCACCGCCAAACCTAACATATTCCATTCGATCGATGACGACGACTACACGTCACATGTGCATATCCCACCTCACTTGAAGACACCAAGTCTTACTACTTTATCAACCCCAACCGGACCATTCAGAATCCAAATGCCTTTCCCCTGCCGGAATAAAAACAGCAAAATCTCGAAATAAAACTCTGAGAAGACCTTCCTTCAAACCATTCATCACCTCCAACATACGGGCAGTCATTCTATCATCATAACGACATTGCGCGACAGCCAATCGCAAGCATCATCACTACCTGAGCACAGCCTTAAGGCTCCCAGAAACACAGCTACTGAGTTGAAAAAACATATTATTCTTCTGCAGAGCCATAACAACAGCCCCCCACTAATTACACATGGAAACATCTCGAATTACATCTGTAGCTCCATTTCAATTCCTCAAATTCCCGATTCATAGCAAGCGCTTCGCGACGCGTAAGATTGAGTAGGAATGAACATATGCATAAGCCTCAAAGGAATCAACTCGCACGATGAGGAATAAAGAAGGGAAGTACTCCTAACAGCCCTGTAACCTCTCGAAGATAAGTACAGACGTCTCCGTACCGATCCACAAGACTCTACTAGACTTGCTCATGACTCGTGTGACCTACGGGAACCTAGCGCTCTGATACCATGTTGTCACGACCCAAAATCCATAAGGCCGTGATGGTGCCGGACATCATTGTCAGGCAAGCCAATCATTAATTAATCGAAATAATGTCCGGTTTAAAACATTTATGAAAAATATTTCCTTGCACTTTATTACATTTTAACCAAATAGAAATCTGTTAAGTAAAACAATAGTTTAAGTATTACACTTTAACAAATATACCCCAACACATATCGGTGCCACAAGTACATGAGCAATTTTTAAGAATTTATACAATCATTACAAAGCCTGTCCGAAATATAACTGGACAAGGAAATTTAAAATGAAATAAATACAGTACGAAGGAGACAAGAACTTCAGCATACGGGCTGAAGTTCCCCAAGTTACACTTGGGGAACTTCAGCTCTAGAGCTGAAGTTCCCAAGTTATAAAGACAACAACTTCAGCATACGGGGCTGAAGTTCCCCAGTTAAAATATAACACTTTAGCATGTAGAATATATTTTAGTGTATTAATCTCTTGTATTACAAAAGTTTTAACGGATTACATTTATATTATTTAGATAGTAAATATAAAAGTGATTTTTAATTTTGACCAATGTTTACCTGAAAAGGGACCAACTTTGGTCGCTAATTATCCAGAAATTAAAATTAGCGACCAAAGTTGGTCGCTAAAGTTGAATCGGATTTATTTTATATTTTATATAATATTTAAAATAATAATATAATGGTTAAACGTTAGAACTGGGTCCCAGATTAGCGACCAAAGTTGGTCTTTATCTGCTTCCCTTTTTACAATCGCCTGCTGCGGCTCCAGGCTGCCCTGAAGTAGAAGGATCAGCGAGCAGATCTTCGCACCTACCAAGGGCCTAAGCTCGATGATCTGAGGCAAGCTTGCAAAAAAGAGGAGAAACAATGAAGATAAAGTGTTGAAAAAGAAAGTCTAGTGCTACTTATTCCGGAAAAGGAATCTTACCGTGATAACGGGCCTCCAAGCGGTCCTTCAAGAACTCACTCCACAAGCGCTCCGCATAAGGCATCTGCAAAAAAATGCCCTCGATCCACTCCTTGAGCTGAGGAATGGCGTTTGGGACTCGAGCGAGGCCTGCACCACATCAAATACTGGTGATAAAAAGGAAGATAAAACATAGAATCGACATTTAAAAGGGAGTTATACTGACGTGATACGTTCCACTTCTCGGGGAATGGCCTCCACTCGGTAGGGATCAAATCTGCAGTCCTCACCCGGTCAAAACGTCCCTGCCATCCCCGGTCCCGGTCCTCCTCGATACTTGAAAATGGGGATTTACTGGCCCGGCGTACAAGCTTTATCAGTCCTCCCGGAAGATTCAGGGACTATAAAAGCGGAGTAGAAGATCGATGGGGAACGTGCATGAATCAATTTTGTTCACAAAGAATCGGAGGAGGATCACGATCCTCCGCAGTGGTGGGTGGATTTGGCCGAGGCATATATTGTACCTCCTACAGAAGTCCAAGATGACGGGGTCCACCAGGCCCAATGTAAAGGGATAAGTGTAAACACTAAATTATCTCTCAATATGGGTAGTAATGTCATCATCAGGCCCGGGAATCACTACGTCCTTATCCGTCCAGCTGTAGTCCTTTCGAACCACAGGAAGAACGGCCTCAGTAATGGAGTAGATGTACCATGACACCGCCTTGCATCGTTCTTGAACCGAAGAAGGCTTTTCGACCTTGAAGTCGTCATTAACCAAACACCCCCGGGGGACAAACAATTTCAAAGGGGGCTTGACCGCAGGTTCATTAGTGGCCGTGCCCGGAGTGGACTTCTCAAGGAAAACCACATCGAAGACGGTCTCCTCGACCTCAGTGGTGGGTTGCAAAGAAGAAGGAGCACCTTTCTGGGGAACGGTCTTGGAAGTCTTCGCCATTTTTATCTGGATAACAAGGTTTGAAAGGATGAAGAAGAATGAGGAGATGAACGATGAGAACTTGCTAAGAAAATCAAGCACACGGGCTTAAGTGAGGGGTAAAAGAAAGGTTGGAACTTAGAGAATGAAGGTAAGAATATTGAAGAATGAAGGAAGACAGTGGTATCTTGAAGGATTGAAGGTAGATGCTTGGTCAAAAGTAAAAAAATGAACGAAGGAAGGAGTATTTATAGGGCTTCGTGCTGCTTCGCATTCAGGAACGACCCGCCGACGGCTGACACACATTGGGTTCATTATGACGCGACTGACGGGACGCTTCAGTTTCTTTGTCGTTTTGTGTCGCAGCGTGTTGAAGAAGAGATCGAAGAACTCATGTCGTTCCTCGTCTTTTCTGTAAAACTTACTCTCCGAGAAACGAGGGGACTATCTGTATACGAGTAAAATCAGATCCATGAGACGAACCGATTTTCGATAAAATAAATCGAGTAAGGGACGTGATGACAAGGAGCCGGAATCGAGGCAAGGGACTCATCGAGACAAGTTCCGGAGGCACCACGCCGGCCCTCGAGAATATCGGGGCCATGACCCCACGATCGGTCCAAAGTCCAAAAGAATTCAGAGAGCATTATCGGGCAATCAAAGTTCTTTATGTTTGTCGATCTGTGTTTTATTATTATAAGCCCGATATCGCAGACGGATACCTCATTGAGGCCGCCCTCGAGTGTAGAATCATCCCCTCCCTTGTTTTCAAATGGTTTGATAATTTATACATGTCTTATTTGCTTACTCTAGTAATATTTACTGTTTTTACTGAATAAATTTATATATCCTTAAAATTACTTATAAATTTAATTGTTATGTGTTTTTTTTTAGGGTAAACGATAGTACTGGTTTTAGGTCTGAACACTCAGATTAGAATCTCAAAGGAGAAAAAGACAAGAAATGGGAAAATAAAAGTGACCAATCAAAATCATGGAGAAGATGAGGCATAGACGGTTATTTGGACAATGTTGTGTTTTTCTTTAAATATCCTTCCCTTTTCCCTCGGCATATGCTCCCCGAATCTCTCCTTATCCTCCGCTCTGTCTCTTTCTCCCCTTGCACTTACAAAATCCTCACTCCAAAATCCAAAACCCGCTGAGCTGACAACTTACAAGTTACAACCTTCTCTCGTTCTCTCTCTCTAATGGCGTCCTCGGCGCCAGTGCTTCAGCAGCACAACAATTTCCTCTTCACTTTCAGCTCAAAAAATAAAAATACCAACTCTCTTTTCTTCTTCAACTCTTATAACTCTACTCTCAATTACGTTACAAAGCCTCTCGCCTCTACATCTTCGTCTCTGTTTTCATCGCCATTTCAATCCTCCTCGCGTCCTTTAATCCGCCTCACGCGCGTTTCCACCGCGCCTGTTGAGTACGTGCCGCCAGCTCCCGACTTCGATTTTCACAAAGAAATCGCCAGGCTTAAAGCTTTGAGATCCAAGCTTGATAATTGTACTAATTTGAAGGACAGAATCAGAGTGATTGACTCTGATAGTCGTGTGAATTCCTTTTTCTTTTCACATAAGAATTCGTTTTCTAGGGTTTTGGAGACTTTGCATTTGGATAAATTTGAAGTTTTTTTGCTTAAATGCGTGGTTGCTGCTGGGCAACAGCATGTATTCGGTGATGTTTGTACAGAATTTGAACAGAAACAAAGTTCGCTGAAGAGTGCTTTGTACGCTTTGGCGGAAATGATTGAGAATTGGGATGTAAATGGCGGTAACGGTGGCGGTGGTGTGAATGGTTATGGTATAGGAACTGAAGAGCATGAGGAATTGAGGTCAATGTTGAAAGTTATTGGAGAGGTTGAGCGGTTTTATGATTGCATTGGAGGAATAATAGGGTTAGTTCTCTATGCTTTACTTTGATTTGAGATCCTTCACTGGAGTATAGTAATGGCTTAGAGTGCCTGAACAGACATGATAGTACAGTTAATGGAAATAACAAATTGCATTTAGCTAGAGAGTTAAGGCCTTGTAAAAACTTAAATTCCTAGTTAAAATTTGAAGCTTGTAAATAAACAGTTTAAGTTACTTCCTTAATGAGCAAGAAGAGAACTATAACGTCTAAGTTTCAAATCCCAATAGAGGAAAAAAAGCACAAGCTTATTTCTTCCCACCTGCTAAGTCTTGGAGGGTCCTAGTGGGAGGTAGGTACCCAATAGAATAGTCGAGCTGGCCTGGACATCGTCGTCATAAAAAAAAGAAGAAAAATATAGTTTAAGTTACTAAATTTGAAATACTTATGAAAATTCCTTTACTAATTTGAAGTATAGAGTTTATACAATCTGAATTCTTTGCTGAGCTTGTAACATAATTATCCTCTTTCATATTAAAACCTCACGTATTTCATCAAAAAACATAAAACCTTACTATGTGGAGGAAGTGTTTGCCATAATGTTTTTGAATGCAAGTACGAAGGTAGTACATGTTTGATTATTAATGAGCATGTACAAACTTTTTGTGCTCAAACTTTCCTAAAGTTTTTGGCAGGATGTAATGTAACACTATCAAAAGTCTTTACTGTTCAATTCACTTTTTCAAAGTGTTCAAATAATATAAAAGAAGAAACACCAAGCGTTCAAAAGTAAGTTCCTTTACTGTTTTTTGTGGATAAACTTAAGATAGCATAAATTGTTTAAGGCTGCTTAAGTACCTCCAACTTTTCCCGTAAATGTTAGTTTCCTTATTTATATACTCTTCCATTTAACGTTTGCCGAGCCTCCATGCTCTGATATCTTTCGCCAAATTAGCAAGCTGTTATTATTCTACTTTATAAGTCTTTCCTTTAAGCTTTGTAAACAAGTAGCATTGAGAAATCTTTCTTTATGATTTTCTTTTATGTAGTTAATGTGTAATTTTTCATCAAACCTTTCATTTTTGAATTATTTGTTGAGATGTTCTAGACCTTTTTAAGCTAGTTTTGCTAATGAAATACAAGACTTTTTCTGCAGGTATCAGATAATGGTCCTTGAGCTTCTTGCTCAGTCATCTTTTGAACAACAGAGTCTGTCACATCACTCAAATAAATCTCTCAAGCGTGAGATAATAGAAATTCATCCTCCACATGCACTTGATCTTTCTCAGGATTTAGAATATGCATCTCAAGCAGCTATTTGGGGAATTGAAGTTAGTCAATGCAGTATATCTTGTAGATGTCAATGGATGTACTTATGGCATTGATCTAATCACTGTTTAACTCTTTTGAAGGGATTGCCAAACCTGGGAGAAATATATCCTCTTGGTGGCTCGGCAGACAGGCTGGGTTTGGTTGACCCCGACTCAGGTGAATGTCTACCTGCTGCAATGCTTCCGTACTGTGGGCGTAGTCTATTGGAAGGTCTTATAAGAGATCTTCAGGTAACAGATATATCCTTATCAAGCGATCTGTTTCTGCATTCATAGTGTTCTAAATCAAATCAAAACAAATATGATGATATCCTTTAACTATACTGCAAGGCTAGGGAGTACCTGTATTTCAAGTTATACGGCAAACAATGCATCACTCCAGTTGCAATAATGACAAGTGCAGCAAAAAGCAATCATGAGCGTGTCACCTCACTGTGTGAGGAACTCCACTGGTTCGGAAGAGGAAGATCAAATTTTAAGCTTTTCGAACAGGTAGAAATTCACATGCTTCCCATTCCTATGACTCCATGAATTAATGTGTGTTCTTATATTTATTACATAAGCTGTTCATTTGGTGATTTAACTTGTCAAATTGCTAGCCTCTTGTTCCAGCTGTTAGTGCAGAAGATGGACAATGGTTGGCTAGTGGACCATTCAAACCTGTATGCAAACCAGGTGGTCATGGGGTGATCTGGAAACTTGCCTATAATGAAGGTGTTTTCCAGTGGTTTTATGATCATGGAAGACGAGGTGCGACTGTGAGACAAGTCAGGTCAATTTCAAATTGATATCTGCTGTTTCAAGATAATTACTAGCTTTCAGTGGCAAGAGATAATGGGGGATAATTTATGTCCTGAATATGGTAGACATTCTTGACTTTGCAGTAACGTTGTGGCATCTACAGATTTGACTCTTTTGGCTTTAGCTGGACTTGGTTTGCGTCAGGGAAAGGTAGGATTTAACTTATCATGTCAGTTTTCTCAAAAAACATGGAGTTTGGGCAGTAGAAAAGTTAAGAGAATTGGATTTGATTTGATTTGACTTGACTGCAAGCTATTCTTGATAGTTCTTGATTCCTGAAATTGGATTGGGAAAACTTTGCTGATTAGGCAAAATAGTGAATCCTTTTAGTTCATGAAATTAGTGTCACCTTGGAAAAAAATCAATTCTCTTAAAGTTTGGACAAGCTGGAACAATTTATGGAACAGAAAATATATTTAGGTTTCTTGCCTGCCTGGACAAGTCAGAACAAGAGTATATTTAGGTCTAGGCCATGTGCTGAATCCTTGACTTCGTGCCTTGTTTCTTGCTTGCTCTGCACTGGAATCAATCTTCTATTTACTTTTTATAATCTTTGGTCAAATTCTAATTTTCCAGAAACTGGGCTTTGCTTCATGCAAGCGAAATGCGGGTGCTACTGAAGGCATAAATGTTCTAATTGAGAAGAAGAATCTTGAGGGGAAATGGACCTATGGTATATCCTGCATAGAATATACCGAGTTTGAGAAGTTTGGACTGACGGATAATTCTCTTTGTTCTTACAGGTACTCTATGTCCTTCCTTATTCAAATACAAAGAATGATGGCTTTGATTGGAACCTTTTGGTATCTTCCATTCATGGGTTTTAAGACAATTACAACAATCTCAGTGTATGTAAATTATGTCAAAATGACTTTCTGCTTTTGACAGTGGCTTTGGCATTTTGGTCGACCCTGTATTTTGTCTCTTCAGAGTACCAGCTGATGTTTAGAATTCTATACTACAAATTGATGATGTCAACTTTTCTAAATGGTGTAGGTCTTGCTACTGAAAAGTTCCCTGAAACTGGGATTATGTCTCGGATTTGAGATTGATAATGCCGTGGGGTCTTCCTAAAAATTACCTTTTACTCTCAGTTGCTTTTGCTGGAAGTATAGAAACTAATTTTGTAGTGATGATATTAAACTTGAGATTTGGGGTGTTACTCCATAAAGGACTCCTATTTTATGCGTGGTAAACCTATCACCATGATAGTTCGTTCTCTTGATGTCCATTGGGTTCGTTTGGTGATACAAGGGCATGTGTGATGCAAGAGTGAAGTTTCAAGCACTTCTTGTCTGTCTATATGATATTCGTTGTCCTTTTGGATTAACCACCCAACCCTTCATTTCCTGTGCTGTTCCTCGCTTCTTTGTTGATGTTTGTGTGATATTGTATTTCACTGAGGTGTCAAGCTGGCCTCTTGGTTGTAGATATATGCATACTCTAGCTCATTAGGTTTTCATCATTTTCCACGGTAATGATGATATTACTATAATTACATGCCATTCTGGAAAATTCTAATTCCCTACCTTCTTCCTTTGTTAAGTTTACAGGCCGAGTTTCCTGCCAATACGAACATTCTATATGTTGATTTGCCCTCTGCTGAGCTAGTTGCGTCAAGTAATGATGAGACTAGTTTGCCTGGAATGGTGCTTAATGTGAAAAAGGCAATCACATATGTGGACCAGTTCGGAAGCAAACATAGGTACATCTTCTAGTTGTGAAAGCTATTCTAAAGGTCTCTTTGTCTTCACTGAATGGAACATGATTATCAAATTTATTGCTGATAGATACCATGGTTACAAAAAGTGCATTGAACTCCATAGTTGAAAGTATTCTGTTTTTTTATAACTTCCAACTCATGTTCCTTCTATTTTGCAAGTAAAAATTAGAAAGGATCATATAAGATTAAAATAGTTCCTGCATGAAATACAAATTTCTGTTGTTACACCTCTTGCATTAGCAGTTTCCTGCCTCTAGCAGCAAAGGAACTAATATGTCATACTTATCACCCAGAAAAAAGATGTCCACAATTTTTATCTTGATATTGTTGAGTACACCAAGTGGACTTCCCTTGGCATTCCTAATCGACTTAGAAATTACGAAAAATTCAGTCTTAATTTGGTTTTGAAATACTAAGTAACTAACCGTGCAATCAGAAATATCTAGACTAGTTAGAAGTATTAACTTTGCCACATTTGATGTGAAATGTTCATTTTCGAGAGGAAAAAAAAGAAGAAGAATGTGACATACTCTCCTTTTCCTGAAAGTCCTTTTTCTGTAAACACGTGAACTTGATTGAGCGCTCAAGTGATGTGATTAACATGTTCAAAGAACCCAAATTTATAAAGAATTCAGAATTAATTTGTGTTGTAACTGTCAGATTTTCTTTTTATGCACATTTTGAGCACTAATTACTGTTCTCTTTCACCTAGCACAATATCTCTTGACCGATTAATATTGCAGTACCCTTGTCAGTATAAGTCCTAAATAATTCGTACCTCTTGTATTTAAAAATTCGGCACTTTAAACAATCAGTGTATTAATAAAAATTGGAAAACCTAAGGACTGATCCAGTTATCCTCTCAGTAAAGCTAATGTTACACTAATATTTATAGTTAATCACTTCATAAGAAATATCTGATGGTAACTGCATATTGATTTAATAATAGATTAACACAAAATTTTGCAACCGATAAGACTACAAAAAAGATGATTATGTCACATATAAAAACCCTTACTATAGTCTATTTGTTATAATCTGCTGTTAAAAAGGTTTGTCTCGGGTAGTCACCAGTTGGTTTTACTTAGTTCAACGATGGCATCAACTGTTAGTGCCTCACTTTCTTTTTCTGTGAACACGTGAACTTGAATGAGCGCTCTAGTGATGTGATTAACATGTTCAAAGAACCCAAATTTATAAAGAATTCAGAATTAATTTGTGTTTTAACTGTCAGATTTTCTTTTTATGCACATTTTGAGCACTAATTTCTATTCTCTTTCACCTAGCACAATATCTCTTGCCCGATTAATACCCTTGTCAGTATTAGTCCTAAATATTTCGTAGCTCTTGTATTTAAAAATTTGGCTCTTTAAACAATCAGTGTATTAAGAAAAATTGGAAAACCTAAGGACTGATCCAGTTATCCTCGCAGTAAAGCTAATGTTACACTAATATTTTTAGTTAGTCACTTCATAAGAAATATCTGATGGGAACTGCATATTGATTTAATAATAGATTAACACAAGATTTTGCAACCGATAAGACTACAAAAAAGATGATTATGTCACATATAAAAACCTTTACTATAGTCTATTTGTTATGAGACATGTGACTTGGGCAATAATCTGCTGTTAATAAGGTTTGTCTCTGGTAGTCACCAGTTGGTTTTACTTAGTTCAACGATGGCATCAACTGTTAGTGCCGTCACTTTCTTTTAAAAGAGCAGGGAGTTGTAGAGTGTCTATATATGTCTCTTAGTTAATATAGGGATGGGAATATACTTCTGCAACATCAGGTTGATATTAGGAATGTGTATAGCTTCCTCTGGTAAATTTTGAACTGTTATGTGAAATCATGATTTTTCTGAGTGAAGCTTTAAGTTTAAGAGAGAAACTGGCATCTTTGTCACTCTTTCCAAATATGAATGTTGAAGCATAACTGCAAAGCTCAAAAAAACGAAGCGGAAATAGGTTCGTGTTCCGCTTCCAAAGTCAGTCGTCTTTGCCCAAGTGTGGACTGCAGGCTAATCTTACGATTATTAGTTAGAAGTTATTAAAAGTTTAGGCATCGACTTCAAATACAGTCCAAAACTGGTACAACTTGGAATTGAAAAGAAAATTTGAAATGACAGCACTGTTTAAAGCACTCAAGGAAAAGGCTGAAATGGACCTTGAAGTACATTGCCTAATCCCTGCCTAATCCATGGCCAACTATCAGTTGTATCGTAGTTCCATATCAATGTGGATGTTGTTTGAGGAAGGCCATCGAAAGCTATCACATCAAAGAGGGATAGATCTGTCTGGTTGGTTACTCACAATAGGCGTAAATTCATGTGTCTGCACTGCATTACTGAAAAAGAAGCATTTACTTGGCCTTCTTTCTTGGATTTAGTTACTTTTTAAGTTTTATGCCTATCGAAAGTTGCTATATGTCTTTGGAAGTCTTCACATCATACTATCTTTGTTACTGCATGATTACTGGGTCAAAATGATGTCATTGTTACTGCAGTAGCTTCTTATTTAATGAGTTCCAAATACAGGATTCAATGAGATTTTACTTTCTGTTTCGTTCCAGTGTCCCAGGTGGCCGCCTTGAATGCACAATGCAAAACCTCGCTGACAACTTTTTCAATACACGCTCATCTCGATGTTATGACGGTGTTGAAGGTATGCATGGCTACTCTCAGTGAAGTTTTTTTAATCACATACCATAAATCTTCCCTTCTGATCCAGTTTTAAATGAAATGATTTTGCTTATATCGCAGATGGACTAGATACTTTTATTGTATACAACGAAAGAAAGAAGGTGACATCTTCTGCCAAGAAGAAACGTAGACATGGTGACAAGTCGTTGCACCAGGTTATACAGAATATAGTAGCTTCTTTATGAGAAATTTGGAACAGAGCATATTTTCCTTGATAGGCAGATACTCGACCTGGCCATGAAATTCAATTCTTCTAGCTTCTCGGTTTAAGTAATATTACAGAGGTCAATAGAAATGCACTGCCTCTGTAGTAACAATCACATAAAGCTATGTTTCTGCTTTTTGAATTTTTGGGTACAGTTTCTTCTCATGAGATGGGTAGCATGTTCTTGTTCCCTCGAACTCTGCATGGTTTTTTGGCCTCGTGATGTGTGTCGTACTAAAATACTTGAATCTCCAAATGTTGACATTTTCTTGTGAAGTATCAATTGAATGAGGACACAGCAAAGAAATGTGTCGAATCAAATGTATTGGGTTGAAGCTTTATCAATTATATGAGCTTAGTTACAGCTGAGAAGAAAAGAAACTAATGGCGATATATTTCTGGTCCATGAGAATCAAAGCCCAGAGTCTCTCACATCACAGTTCTGGAGGATATGTATTTTAAAGTCTGTTTATTTTTTTTCAGAAATTAGATTAGGTCCGAAGTATTATTATAACTCATTGGCATTGAAATTGGTCCTTGCAGACTCCAGATGGCTCGCTGTTGGATATAATGCGTAATGCCTATGATATTCTTTCCCACTGTGAGATAAAAATTCCGAAGGTATTTTGCGGGACTGAACTTTCATCATTTGTATCCTTATGTATTGGAATATTCCGACCTAGTTACTTCAACTTGGTTAGTATATAAGATATTAGTGAGCAATTTATTCAAGTCTTCTTCCGCAAAGTACCTGTTTTTGTTGAAGTTAGTATACTTTTTAAAACTCTTTTTATGTATCTGCAGGTTGAAGGTAACGAGAAGTATGCTGACTCTGGGCCTCCATTTCTTATTCTTCTCCATCCTGCTCTAGGTCCCCTTTGGGAGGTAACTAGACAGAAGGTAATCTGGCAACTGCCTTTCATTGTTTTAATATACTGCAGTTTTCCCTGATGTCGTGAATTTTCTTCTGAAACCCCCAAAACATAAAGAGTTTTGACTATGATTTGAAAAATTGACCTTGGAAGTTGATGTCTGCACCTGATTCATTCGCTGGCCTACTGTGTTCTTCTCCCGGCCATCATCTATCCATCGTCTAGGCTCTAGTAGCTAATTAATTGATTTAATATCTTCAAGCTGGACTACTATCTTCACTTTTTGTCCTTCTTGATTGTTTAGGAGCGAAGTCATGGGGCATGCTCTACTGTCATGAAAGTTGTAACCATTTCTTTTTGCTTTGTCTCTCTTAGTTCCACCGAGGTTCCATCTCCAGGGGTTCAGAGTTGCAAATAGAGGTTGCTGAGTTCTTGTGGAGAGATGTGCAGGTTAGGATTCTTGGTTTGTGCAGCCAGGCCATGCTTTTCATATCGTTATGACCTATTTACTTGGCTTTGTTTTTCAGCTTGATGGGAGTTTGATCATTTTAGCTGAGAATGTATTAGGTTCAACCGCAATTGATGAAAATGGTGAAACAATTCTACAGTATGGAAAAAGGTAATGAAGTCCAAATTCTTTAAACTAATAGTTTGATAGATGTCCATTTAATGATAAAATCCTTTATGTAGGTGTGGGAGATGTAAGCTGGAGAATGTCAAGATATTGAATGATGGAATTAATTGGAATTCAAAAGAAAATTTATACTGGAAGCACGATGTGCAACGATTTGAGGCAGTAAAAGTGATACTGCACGGAAATGCAGAATTTGAAGCAGCAGATGTTATGTTGCAGGTTTGCCTAACCTTAGAGTATATGATTAGCATTTCAACATGCAAATGTGTAGTAGTAAATTTTCCTTGTACTTTGGGAGGTAGTTAAGATTATCAGTAACTTCTTTGTTAAGTTGTATATTAGTTTTTAGTCCCAGATTTCCCTTTGGCAGGTGGGGTAGGGTTTTTTGGTTAAACTTCAAAATTTTATTTTACCAAGTATATCAATATGTACATATGACTCATTTGGACTCATGAGTGATTTCTCAGCAAGCAGACTACTATCGACTATTCTGTCCTATCCTCAATCCAGCAGAGTACTGGATACTATCAACAATGGGTAACAATCTCTAAGACAATGTGCTATACTGGGTAACTATTCAGACACTCTAAATGCTTTTGCCATTTAGAGAATTTCTGGCCATAGATGTGTAGCTGTAAAACAATTTCTCTTATCAGCTGCCAGCCTTCTTCTTTGGTTCCTGAATCTTCTAGCATTCCTCTCGGACAAAATTTGATATACACTAGCTGCAAACAGGAAGCCAATGATGCCTGCTCTTGGCCTGCTGTTATTGGTCTTCTTAGCTGCCCATTGTACTTCCTCTTCTCAACCCTTGATTTATCTCTTCTCTGCTAGCCAGTCCAGGATGGTGCGACATATAAGCTTTGAGTAACAACAGTCAAAGAAGAGATGCTTCACACTTTCCATTACACTGGTAGGGGTTGTTGGAAGTAAATTAAAAAGCTAAGTGAAGGATAATATCACCTATATTGACAGTTAACTGCCTTCTCTAGGGGTCATCCTACCATGATTGCTTGCTTCTGTTGGAAGGAATTTGAAGTATATGGTTTACAAGGCATCTTATTATGCATGCCCTATTGGAAATTCTGTAACTGTGCTTTTTTTATTTTATCAGATGCTTATATGCTCTTTTATCTTGTTTTCCAAATGCAGGGTAATCATGTTTTTGAAGTTCCAAATGGTTACAAAATGAAGATAACAGCAGGAGACTCAGGTTTTTAGAAGATTTTGATCTAATATATTCTAAAGTTGCTCTTTTGTTATCATATTATTTTTACCAAGGCATTTCATATTGATTAACAGTGCCATCAAATTGTTTTCTGTTATTGTACAAATTTTTTTAATTTAGTAGCTAACTATTACTATATAATACTGACTCTTTAATCAAGTCTCTAATAATCACAAAAACAATCACAACCACGCCTCATTCCAAACAAAGTTGGGTCGGTGATATGAATCCTCAATTCTTTCTTTAAGCTCTATTCATATCATCATCAAGACAAAATAACATAAGAGTAGTAGGGAAAATAAGTGGGTAAATAATAGTAGTAATAATTGGAATAAATAATCATAATATTAAAACTTCTCTAACAAGTTTAAAGCTCCTTACTAGCAAGTATCACCTATATGGATCCTTTCTTCCATTGTATCCTATCTTTACCTAAGCCTGCATTGATTACAAGGATTTGTAGGTCTTTTGAGATAACTTCCTTCGAAGTGATTTTAGGTCTATCTCGTCCCTTTTAACACTTTCACTCACTATTGTTTTACACTTAAGTACCGGTGCATTTATAGAGCGACGCAAGACATGACCAAACCATCACAAGCGACTACCTCTCATTTTATCCTCAATACGTACTACTTGCACCTGGTGAATGTGTTCATTTTTAATAATCACTTGTTAAATAATCAAAAACAGGTTTGATAATCCAAGCCAAACAAGCCTATATTAAAGGTATTGCTCTTCTAGACTCTTAAGTGAGTTGGAGATACTATTATCATAGTATCCCTCTTCGCATCTTGTCACAATCACATTTTCCTCTTAGTTGGTATTAGTTAAAATAGCATAGGAGATGTTGCACCTTTATAGTTGGCACCGTATGCATGTACCTGGATCGACTACCAGAAGGTCTTGTAGAGCCCAACTCACTTCTTGTGAACATGTTGTGAAATGTGGACAGAAGTGCAAAACCTTTAGTTGCATTCATAACATTTGTATATTGATTATGACAAATATGTGGTGAGCAAGGTACACGTGCAGTGTCCCAGTAGGATAGCTGAAATTCCTTGGCAGCATCATATTGGGCGTAGACCTTTTTTTGGGTTGAAAATACTAAGTTTATTTACTAATTGTTGTTTCCTATCATTCAGGATTAGCAGTTGAACTTAAACCCATTGAGAAGAAGTTGATGGAGTGTGGAAGCTGGTTTTGGAACTACAAGATAATGGGCAAACATGTTCAGTTGGAATTGGTGGAGTTATAGGATGACTGACAGACGCCTTAGCAACTTCTTTTGTGAATCGTGGTTCACAACTGGGGCTTGTAACTCCACATTCAGGCTTGGTTGAACAAAAGTTGAACCAGTCAAACTCTCTGATCAGTTTTGTGATTATTTGCAGCTGTTTGTAATTTAGTTGTAAATCATGTCTAATAGTAATTGACAACTCTAATACCACAGTTGTATATTTTTCTTTCCTTTTTTTCGTGTAAATGTAAATAATTCACGTTTCACTCTGGCTTTCTTGGTCATTGTTGTATGCTTTTTGAGCATCTGTAACAAAATCGATTCCATGAAGATGAATGCTCGTGGCATCTATGTTTATTTTTATGTTAGGGATAACCTCTTTATTTGGATTGAAGTTGCAGGGTTTTATTTTTGAGAAAAAAAAAGAAACGAGCCAAATAAAATATGAAGATAGTAAGAAGTTGCAGATTTTTTCTTTTCACGGCAAAGGGTCTTAACTAGTGTGTGAACAATGTATTATACTATTATCATTGATTGTGTTGGCCGGAGAGAAAGAACGTGCCAGCAAGTGTTTATGGCTTGGATTCAAACACTTGTGGACATTTTACTCTTACTTCTCTCACGTTTCTGCTTTGCCACTTCATTCTCTATCCAGTGATTGCTTCTCTGGATACTAATGTTAATCCATAAGGTTTCATCGTTGTCAGAGGACCCATGAAATGCAATTATATTTCGATCTCTTTGATCGAAGTTTCCAGTCTAAATCTCCATTTGAATGTTATCTTGTTGGCCCAAGAAAGAAAATAGTTTTGAAGATTGACAAAGGAACTCAGAAATGAATCAGGTCCATCACTAGTAGACATAGACACAGGCAGAGTCAAAGCACGTGAGATGCACATGCAGGAGATAAGCATATTCTGGCAGAATAAGATATCTCCTGATCGAAAAGATTGCAAAAACAATAAGGAGAAGGACTCCTTACTCAACAAGAATAGTATCTTAGATAAGGAGGGATTTAGGAGTTGAGATTGACTAGAACTCTTCCACCAAGGAAGAGTAGCATTAGGTTTCTAGTTAATTCTTTATCTACTAATCCTCTATATTACATGATGTTCTTATTGTACAGGTTTACACAAAAGCAGAAGTAGCACGTGAATTGAGAGCAAAATAGCAATACAATTTTGTAAGCAGTTTGTGTGAGATTTGAGTGTGCAGACGTGAAGCTACTTGAACCAGCTAGAAGAACTAGTTCCAACTGTTTGTCTTTTAGTCTAGTTTATTCGTAGTAGGTGGTTTTATCTTGTACCTTTTAGCTTTATCTAGAATCATCTGTATTAGGTACTTTGTGTTTTCAAGTTAGAGTTAACTTGAAGTTGTCGCAAACAGTTAGAGGTTGGTTTGCCACAAGGGATTAGAGGTAGCTGTTTTGGCTCACTGATTTAGTAAAGAGTTTTGGAAAAATCCTACTGGGAAGTAAGCCGTGGTTTTTTCACCTTTTGAGCCAGGTGTTTTCCAGTAAAATCTCTATGTTCTTTAATTTTTGTACTTATTATTCCGCAACAGTAGTAGTAGGAACACATAGAAGAACCAGGTCCTTCTATAATCTGTGCGCGCGAAAAATTGGACACCACACAAATTACCCCCTCCCTTGTGTGGTATTGAAGTATAAAACATCAATTGGTATCAGAGCAGGTTATCCTTGAAGAGGCTAACGCCTTAGGAGAAGATCAAGATGAGTGCACCACCTGGGAACTGGGAAGGACAATCAACTGCTAGGCCACCACTCTTTAATGGCCAGTACTACTCCTGGTGAAAGAATAGAATGAGAGACCACATAATTGGAGAAGATTACGAGCTATGAGACATTGTTACTGATGGTCCTATGGCTACCATGAAGAAGAATGCTGAAGGAGTAGATGTGCCAAAGACAAGAGCTGATTGCACTGCTGAGGACTTGAGAAAGTGAGAGAAAAATGCTAAGGCCAAGAAATGGCTTGTGTGGGGACTTGGTCCAGACGAGTACAACAAAATTCAAAGATGTACTACTGCTAAGGAAATTTGGAACACTTTGCAAGTGGTTCATGAAGGAACACCTCAAGTGAAGAGGTCTAGAGGTACTCTACTATATTTTCAATATGAGAATTTTACTATGAAGGAAGGAGAAACTATCCAAGAGATGTATACAAGGTCCACCACACTGACAAATGAACTTAAGTCTCTTGGAAGGATTCTTCTTGAAGAAGACAAAGTTGAGAAGATTCTGACAAGGATTCTGCCAGTATCTTGGGAAAGCAAAATCACTACAATTCAGGAATCGAAGAACATTGAAACTCTTGGCTGTATGAGCTGATTGAAAATCTCACTGCCTATGAACTTAGAAGGCAAACCATGAAGATGGATGTGCCCAAGAAGGAAAGGAGTCTGGCACTCAGAATCACTAAAGGTGCTGATCTAGAGGAAAATGAAATGGCTATGATCACCAAAGACTTCAAGAAATACCTAATGAGAGGAAAGGGTTCTTCAAGAGGTGGAAATTAAAACAAAATAAGGGTTCCTGAAAAAACGACCAATGAGGGTTGCTACAAGTGTGGGAAGAGTGACCATCACATCAAGAACTGCCCTCAATGGGAAATTGAATAGAAGAAGGAAAGATCTGAAACGAAGGAACATGAAGAAGGAACAGGTTCATCCCAAGAAGAGCAAAGGATCAACAAAGGCTATGGTTGCTGCTTGAGGAGAAAGTTCAGATGAGGAATCAGATTATGAAGATGGAGATGAACAAGCACTTATGGCAATTGGAGAATCAGATGAGGAATCTCATGAGGAATCTGAGGTAAGTATAATTCATCTCAAAGACAAGATTAAGTTTTTGTCTAAAGAAAAACTCTCTGAATTGTTGCTAGATTTCATTGATGAATCTGTGGTTATAAATAAAGAAAAGGAACAACTGTCTAAGGATTGTGTGATTTTAAAAGTAAAGTGTAAGAACCTATAACTCAGAGTCAGTGAGACTGTGAGTGAGAAGACTGCATTGAAGAACCAGGTTCATACATTTGAAGCAAATATCCTTGAGTTAAAATCTGAAAATCTAAAACTAAAATTAGGAACAAGTAAAAAGACAGCTGATTGCACACAACTCACTCTAGAAGAAAATGTAGGTAAATTGAAAGATGAGTTGTATAAGAAGGATGAGCAGGTAAGAGTGTTGAAGGAGGATCTAGGTAAGGTCAAGCATGAACTGGACAGAACTAGTAAGTGGAACAGGTCCTCCGATGCTTTGTCATGGCTACAGGAACATCATAGTAGCAATAAGAGAGGACTTGGCTTTGGGAATCAGCAACCCAAGTGGGATCCCAAAAGCAAGCACCTCACTCTTTCTGAGAACAAGATTTGTACTCACTGTGGTAAGACTGGTCACTATAAAAGTAAATGTTATGTAAAAGAAAAGGCCAGTCAAAAGAACAAAAAATTTGTTCAAGGGAAGAGTTGGTTACCAAGTTGGGCTAAAAAGAATTTAATTCATCCTTTTGCCTATAGAAAGGGACCCAAACTGGTTTGGGTTCCTAAGACTAACCCCTGATTTCCTTTTGTAGGTTCAAATGAAAGGGAGAAGCCAAATATGTTACATGGATAGTGGCTGCTCAAAGCACATGACATGAAGCAATGACCAGTTCATTTCACTTTAGGACCTTAAAAGAGGAAATGTCTCATTTGGAAATGGAAAGAAATGTGAAATCATTGGGGTTGATAAGGTAGGTAAGAATGAATCTCATTCCATTGAGAGTGTCTACTTAATAGAAGGCCTGAAATACAGTCATAAGTGTGTCACAATTGTGTGATAGAGGCAACTTGGTAGCATTCATCTCTACTAAATATTTTGTGATAAATCTTATCACTGACAAGATTATTTTGCAGGGAAAAGAGTGAACAATATATATATTGTAAATCTGTCCACACTTTCAGAAAATGAACTAACTTGCTTGAGTATGATGGACAGTGATCCCCTCCTTTGGCATAAGAAACTTGGACATGCAAGTCTGAGTCAGCTCAACAAATTAGCCTCCAAGGACTTGGTGATAGGACTGCCTAACATCAAGTTCAAGGAAGACAAATTTTGTGAGGCTTGTGAAAGGGGGAAGCAGGTAAGATCCTCTTTTAAATGCAAGGAAGTGGTAAGTACCACCACAACGATGGAACTGGTTCATATGGATCTCCGTGGTCCAATGAGAACATTAAGCAGAGGTGGTAAGAGATATGTGCTTGTGCTTGTTGATGATTATCTAGGTTTACCTGGACATTATTTTTAACATCTATAGATGAAGCATTTGACATGTTCACTTCTTTTGTTAGAAAAACTCAGAAACAATTAGGAAATCAACTTGCATCAATTAGGTCTGATCATGACACTGAATTTGAAAATGCTAAATTTGCTGAATTTTGTGATGAGCATGACATAGATCATAATTTTTCTGCTCCTAGAACTCCACAACAAAATGGAGTAGTTGAAAGAAAGAATAAGACACTTAAAGATATGGTTAGGACTATGCTTTTTTCTAGTAAACTTCCCCATAGCTTCTGGGCAGAAACTGTAATACTGCATGCTATATCATAAATAGGTGCATGACAAGACCTCTTGTAGAGAAGACTCCCTATGAGTTACTTAAGGGGAGAAAACCAAATATATCCCACCTTAGGCATTTGGTTGCAATTGCTTTGTGCACAACAATAGTAAAGACTCCCTAGGAAAGTTTGATCCAAGAAGTGATGAAGGAGTATTCTTGGGATATTCTTCACATAGTAAGGCTTATAAAGTATATAACAAAAGAACTATGTGTGTTGAATAAAGTGTTCATGTGGTTTTTGATGAAACTAACATTATTTCTGAGAGACAGGATCATGGTGATGAAGCAATTGGGTTGGTTAGAAACTTAAATGAAACCACAGCCCAGACTGAAGCTACACTGGAGGAAGAAACAAGTTCATCCATCCTGGGCAACATGACTGGTGGAATAGAACAAAGAGGAAATAATTCTCAAACTTCAGTGGAACCTGTCCCTGAACCCGTTCCACAATAACAAAACATTGAAGGAACATCAAGGGGTAACCAGTTAGTTGTGAAACCCTATAGATATCAAATTTCTCATCCTATTGAGAACATCATTACTGATCCAATCTCTGGAATCAAAACCAGATCTTCTTTAAAGAATCTTTGTGCTTTTGATGCTTTCTTATCTCTTATTGAACCTAAAAATGTTGTTGAGGCTTTGCAGGATGCAGATTGGGTAAATGCAATGCAAGGTGAACTCAACCAATTTGAAAGAAGTCAAGTTTGGCATCTGGTACCAAGACCCTTGGATAGATCAGTAATTGGCACTAAGGGGGTCTTCAAAAAAAAACTTGATGAAGATGGAACAGTTACAAGGAACAAGGCAAGATTGGTGGTTCAAGGATATAGTCAGGAGGGAGGCATAAACTATGATGAAACTTTTGCTCCAGTGGCAAGGCTTGAACCTATAATACTCCTCATAGCCTTTGCTGCTTACACATAATTCACTCTTCACCAAATGGATGTCAAGAGTGCCTTCCTAAATGGATATCTAAAGGAAGAAGTGTTTGTCAAGCAACCTTCGGGGTTTGAGAACAAGGAAAATCCTGATCATGTGTACAAATTTGACAAAGAACTTTATGGACTCAAGAAAGCTCCAAGAGCATGGTATGAAAGATTATCAATGTTTTTGCTTGAGCATGACTACAAGATAGTTAAAATTAACAACACTTTGTTCTTGAAAGAAAAAGGTAAAGATCTCTTGGTAGTTAAGATATATGTAGATGACATAATCTTTGGAGAAACTACTGATAAGCTAAGTAAAGAATTTGCTAAACTAATCGGGAGTGAATTTGACATGAGCATGATGGGTGAGATTAATTTCCTTTTAGGCTTATACATTAAACAAAATTCAAAGAGAACTATGATGCATCAGTAGAAGTATGTAAAAGAGTTGCTTAAAAGGTTTAAAATGGAAGATTCCAAAGAAATCGACACTCCTATTGCAACTGCCACAAAGTTAGATATAGATGAACCCGGTTCAACTGTTGATTAGAAGTTGTATAGGGGAATGATTGATTCATTATTTTATCTCACCGCTAGTAAACCTGGCATTATTGTTAGTGTAGGCCTTTGTGCAAGATTTCAGGCAAATCCAAAGGAATCCCACTTGACTACTGTCAAAAGAATCTTGAGATGCCTAAAAGGCACCACTGATCTTTGTCTTTGGTACCTAAAATGTAGTAATTTTAATCTTGTGGGATATGTTGATGCTGACTATGCAAGTTTCTTGTGGATAGAAAGAGCACCTCAGGTATGACACATTTTCTTGGCTCATGTCTTGTGTCCTGGGCAACCAAAAAGCAAAACTTTGTGGCCCTATCTACTGCTGAAGTTGAGTATGTCGCCGCTGCATCATGTTGTGCTCAATTATTGTGGATTAAACAACAATTAATGGACTTTGGAATCGATGTTGGTTGTATCCCTATCTTTTTTGATAACATTAGTGCAATTAATATGACTAAGAATCCCGTTCATCACAAGAGAACTAAGCACATAGATGTTAGACATCACTTTTTAAGGGATAATTATGAAAATGGACGGATCACTGTAGAGTTCTGTGTTATTGATAAATAAATTGCTGACATCTTTAAAAAAGCAATAAGTAGAGAACACTTTGAAAGGAACAAGTTAGAATTAGAGATGATTAAGATCACCTAATGTAACCATTTTAGAGTGTACATGAAAAAATTTGGTTAGAAAATCTGGAATTTGTATAAATATTTATATTAATCTTTGCTCAGTCTCATACTATAAATAGTAGACTCTTGTGCCATGTGTTAATATGACTCACTGGTCTCCAATGAAATTTTATCTATATTGGTAAATTGAGACATGATCAAGAAGATTCTTAGCGAAGAACCTGGTTCATCAGTGCTGGTTCATCTAAATAGCGAGGTATGTTTTCTAAACTCTGTACAATTTGAAATACTAATATTTAAATCATGAACAGAGTTCTACCCAAGTCCAAAATCTTCCAAATCCTATCCAATTAAAATTTGAACCAGTTTCGTTTCAACAAGAATCCTCACCAAATTAAAATACCTAGATTCTAGGGAAGCTTTAACCGTCAATTCAAACTGAAATTTCAGGATGATTAGACTTCTATTTGACTACAAAAAGTTACCGTTGTGTATTAATTAATCTCCTCCTTTAAATCCCTCATCATCATCCCTGCAAATCCCTCATAACTTCTAAAACCGGCGAAACTTTCTCTCTTCTCTTTGCCTTCAAATTTCCTTCAAGCCATCCCCTCCCTTACAGAACCATACTCAAAATGGCTAAACCCTGCGATAATCCTGGTACTCCCCCTCCACCTACCCCTTCCTCTTCTTCCACTACCCCTCAACCCAGCGCTGTCCCTCAACCTAGGAGAAGGCGAGTAAAAAATTCTTGATAGGAAAACTGTAGCTAGAGGAGAACTTTCAAGAAAATTAAATGCCCAGCTTCAAGCAAGCCAAACCCAAGACTCCCAAAATTCTGATGACTCTTTCAAGTTGGCGACTGAGGGGAAGAAACTGGGTCTTCCGATTTTGAATAGGTAACATTTGTCCCAAACCCTTATTTTGGGGTCATCTCTGATGTTGTTGAAAATCTAGAAAATAGTTTCATACTGGTTGGGTCTGTAGTGGATGTGGAAATTCCTGAGACAAGAAGGAGAGGAGGTAAAAATAAAATAGAAAAAAAAGGAGAGTGAGGGAGTACGGAGTGATGAGAAGGGAAAAGGGAAAGAAGTGGCTGATTCTTCACCCACCTCTGAAACTGTTAAAATGGTTATCTGTGAAGCTGAGCCAGAAAAGGTGGACGAAAGTAGCATGAATGCAGGGGGAAGTGGATCGGGAGAAGCTGCTGAAGGGCTAGTGAATCTTGGAAAGCAAGCAGATGAACCTGGTTCATTGATAACTAGGGATTTTAACCTACTATTTACTCTCTTTTGCTTAGGTTTTGGGGAAAAATGCGTTAAGGTATTCCCGAAAAATAACTCAAGGTGCTTACTTGCAGGTTTTGGATCAAAATAAGGCAAAGAGGCCAAAACAAACTTAAAAATGAGCCAATCTTTCACAAGCCATGAACTCAACAGAAGCGCTGACATCGCCACTTTTAAGCTGCGGCGTAAGCCTTTTCGCTGAGGCAGAATACTGAGGGCACCGCAGAACTAGGTTCAGAGAGTTGGATTTTGGACTCAATTGGGGACGCTGGTAGAGTCACAAAAGCGCGGCCGCGAAATCATTGGTGCGGCCACGACAAAAATTCTGCTGAGAGCGGTAATCAAGGTTCATAAAGTTAGCAATTTGGGCCAAGCACAAAAACGGGTCAACGCTCAAATTGCGCGGCCACGCTATTTTCTACCGTTGAGGTGATCCGAATTCCGCTGGGAGCGGAAACAAAGTTCAGAGAGGTTCCATGAAGTCAAATTTTGAAGAAGCGCGGTTCGCGCTCGTAATTCTGCGGTCGTGTAAGTCAATCTGCCGGGGTGCCTATTTTTCCGCTGACAGCGGAACCTCCGTAGGGGCATTTTTGTCAAGTAATTTTGGCTGTGTATAAATAGTTCTTTTTCACATTTTAGGTCATCTTACGTTTTGTAGAGCTCGTGAACATCAACCTTTTTCCCTTTTGAGTAATTTTAGAGTAGCTTTAGCTCATAATCTTAGAATTTATCTTTGTATTTAACGTTTATGGCTATAATTTCATCTACTCTTTTGATTTCTATCTTGAATATGAGTAGCTAGACCTATTAGCTAGGTTTGTGAACCAACCTTAGTGTAGGTATCTAATGGGTCTTTAATTTTAGGGCTTACTTGTTATTGGGTTAGTGATATTTAGCTTGTTTCATGCTTTATCTATTGAATTAGTGGTTGCAAATATTGATTCATGCCTTTTGACTAGGGTTATTCTTGAGAAAGATGACCCAAGTCTAGGTAAAATAGGCTAACAAGGAATTGGGGTGAATTCAAGAGATTGATAGCCCTAATTAATGGGTAAAACCTAGAGATAGTAATACCGGACTTGAGCCAATTTCACTTGCACTATAGAAACACCCAATTAGGCTTGAGAAAGCCAATTCGGGCAAAGTCCCCCAAACTACCGAGAGGTATAGGGTGAGTAATTGAGTGTGAGGTTCTATCACGAACCCAGGCACAACAAGTTTGTCTTAATTTCTAGATCTCGTTAGGTACTCGCCTAGGTGTAAGTCGCTTCCCTAGTGCCTTTTATAACTGAAGAAAACCCTTATAAAAATATCATACTTAGCTTATTCTTAGTAATTATTAGCAATACACTTAGTATAGAATCAAACCAACCTATGATTAGAAGTGTAATTAAAGACAAGATATATAACTAAGTCGAATAGGAACCCAACTCCCATATTCTAACTCCCAGTGGATTTCGATCCCGATCCTATCGGGTAAAAGCTACATCGACCCCTCCTTTCCATTCTATAGTGGTGTAGGTAGGATATGATCATTCATCTGCTGAGGAAACACTGGCCGATCTCTTGAAAAAGATAGGCGACAATTACAAACCCAAGAAGAAAAGAACTCCTAAAGCAACAACCCCTGGCGCAGCAAGAGCCAACAAGAAAAGGAAGGCTGCTCCTTCTGAGACTTCTGAAATTCCTCTCCCAAGAGGAAGAACTACAAGGATCAAGTTAAAGCAAAGTAAGGAGGAGTTGCAGAGAGCTTTAGAGGAGAGTAAGAAGAAAAGAGTGGAAAAGGGAGAAAAAAGTGGTTGAGCCTGTTGAGGTTGTTGAAGTGGATGAGATAGACCTGGTCCATCAAAGTGAAAAAGTGACAGTTGAGGTAGAGGTTCAGACCCCTAAGCCCAAGAAAGCGAAGACTTCCTCAAAGAATTCTTATCTATTTCTAAGTCTGTTGAACCCTCTATCTTGGCTAAATGAACCAGGTCTGCAGTGAAAACCAAGCAAGTGAAAATTACTGAAGAGGAAGAATGGAGTGGTGAAGAGGAGGATGAGTCTGATGGTGAAAAGGACAAGCTGGCCAAGTTTGGAAAACAAACAATCTTGAAGGGGAGACTTTTGAAGGACTTGGAGGAAGAAGATATGATCATGCTGCTTGAGAAACTTGAGGTACAGGGGTGGAAGGACATGGTCCTTCAGTTAGATGGAATACTGGCAAGGAATGAGATTGTGGAATTCGTGGCCAACGCTTAGGTAAAAGATAGCAGAGTCACTAGCTTGGTGAAAGGGGTTCAAATTTCCTTTGATGCTAAGGAGCTGGGTGAAATCCTTGGTATACCCTCTGAAGGTTATGATGACTATACAAGGCAGAAATGGCCAAGTCTGGATTCTCTTCCAGCTGACCTGGTTATCACAAGAAAGTTCTGTGATAATGAAGAATAAAGTGAGCCTAACCAGTTTATAAGATTGAAATGAAGCCACCCCATAAGGTGTTATTTGAATTCGTCAACAAGTGTGTGTTGCCTATGCAGGAAAAGAGACATACTACCAACTACATGGACTTGGTCTTGATGGAATGTCTGGATAGTGAGAGGCAGATAAACTCGCCTGGGTTCATCATTCAGCTTTTAGACAGGGTTATCAACGGCTTTAAAGCCCATGCCGTACCCTATGGCTTCATTCTCACTACTGTTCTTGCTCATTATAAGGTGCCGCTGAAGAAGTGGGAGATGGACACAAACAAAGACCAATTTGGGATCAATACACTTCTTGCTTGTGATTATGAGATCCATGCTATTCTCAATGAACCTGGTTCATCTAAAAGGACATTTGTTAACAGCAAGGTCATAGCCCCAGTGCAGGAGAGTGGGGCAAATGATGCTGAGATAGCAAGGCTGAAGACTCGTTTGGCTGAGGTAGAATCTGAGAGAGATGCTCTCAGAGCTGAGCTCACAAAGGAAATGGAGAAGAATAAGGGAATTCTTCAAGACATGTTGCACCTTCTCCAAACCAAAAACTAAGCCCCCAGTTCTTCGAAGCCTTAATTGCCTAGCCTGCCTAGAACTTTCAGTGACCCAGATTCGGGATGTTTTCTTTTTGTTTCTCATGTTTTAACTGTTTTTGTTTCATTTTGTGGATTGTGCCAGAATCATATTCTCTATCAATGAAGTTTGCTGCTTTTGTTCTTATTCACTGTCTATATTTCTTTGATAGTTTGAATTCTTAGTTGATTATTGATGATTAATCCATGAATGCATTTGCAGTTGCCCTAGTGGCCATGAGTGATATTTAACTATCTAGAATTCACATATCTTTTTGCAACTTTTCGATGATGCCAAAAGAGGGAAAATGGTTGTGCTCTGAACAGTGATATTTATAACCTAATGACCTTGGTTCTTCATGATAAGTGCTTAATACTCTAATATGTGTCAATGTTGGATAATGTTTACTACTCTAATATGTGTCAACGTTGGATTAAGTTGAAACATGCCTAAGCTTATGGATGCACAAAGTTTGTCATCATCAAAAAGGGGGAATTTATTTGCCCAAGAAAGAGAATAGTTTTGAAGATTGACAAAGGAACTCAGAAATGAACCAGGTCCATCACTGGTAGACATAGACACAGGCAGAGTCAAGGCACGTGAGACGCACATGTAGGAGATAAGCGTATTCTGGCAGAATAAGATATCTCCTGATCGAAAAGATTGCAAAAACGATAAGGAGAAGGAATCCTTACTCAATAAGAACAGTATCTAAGATAAGGAGATATTTAAGAGTTGAGATTGACTAGAACTCTTCGACCAAGGAAGAGTAACATTAGGTTTCTAGTTAATTCTTTATCTACTATCCCTATATATTACATGATGTTCTTATTATACAGGTACGCACAAAAGCAGAAGTAGCACGTGAATTGAGAGCAAAATAGCAAGGCAATTTTGCAAGCAGTTCGTGTGAGATTTGAGTGTGCAAACCTGAAGCTACTTGAACCAGCTAGAAGAACCAGTTCCAACTATTTGTCTTTTAGTCTAGTTTATCCGTAGTAGGTGATTTTATCTTGTACCTTTCAGCTTTATCTAGAAACATTTGTATTAGGTACTTTGTGTTTTCAAGTTAGAGTTAACTTGAAGTTGTCGCAAACAGTAAGAGGCTGGTTTGCCACAAGGGATTAGAGGTAATCCTAGGTTTACAAAAGATTTTTTGTAAATGCAGTTTTGGCTCACTGATTTAGTAAAGAGTTTTGGGAAAATCTTACTGGGAAATAGGTCGTGATTTTTTCATCTTTTGAGCCAGGTGTTTTCCACGTAAAAATATCCGTGTTCTTTAATTTCTGTACTTATTATTCCGCAACAGTAGTAGTAGGAACACATAGAAGAACCAGGTCCTTCTATAATCTGTGCACGCTTATTGAAGTATAAAACATCACATCTTACTGTCTCTTGTTTGCATTTTGGCAGTGCTTTCACTGAATATGCTTTATGTGGTGACAAAGCAGGGACAATATTTGATGAGAGATGGTTTCCCCTTGATTTTCTCCTATGTGCTCTTTCATGATCAAAGAGAGCAGATTTTCATGAGCAAACTGCTGAAAGTAATATACAGAGACTCATAATAACTTGTATTTCAATGTTGCTTCAATGAAGAAGAGTTTTACAACTTGATTGGATGTTTTCAGGTTTATGGCGAAAGGGATAAGGTTGAATTACAGTAACTCAATGTGAAAAGTATTTCCATCCATTTACATTCTTGTTAACAGTGTATTCATTTCTCTCATCCATCAGGGTTACTGAGATTGAGAGCAGCATCTATTAAGTAATCTTAGGAGAGCGTCAGCCTTTCTTCGAGCTCTCAGGGATCCATCTGCAGCCAAGCTGTGAAGAGAAGGAATACTTCTTGGATTCATTAGTAATTTTCCTGCAACCTCCTCTCCACTATCCTTGCAGAGTCCCAGCAGTAGAGTTATTGAATGATCCTTCCCTTTTGAAGATCCAAATCTCAAGAGATCAACAAGAAGAGGAACCAAGATCCTACTCTTTCTCAACGCTTGCAGCCCTTCGTTGCAGCTCAAGACAAGGGCAAGAACCGCCAATGCATCATCAGTTATACCAGCTTTGTCATCCATCAGAAGATTAATAAGTAGAGGAACAGCTCCAGCAAGCACTATACTTGGCCTGTTAGCATCATAGACTGCAAGGTTAAAGAGTGCTATAGCAGCATCCTTTTTCCCTGCTGTAGTTCCTTCTTCTAAGAGTCCAACCAAAGCTGGAATCGCTCTGGTACGTGCCCCTATGATTACTTTGTATTCGTCAATTACAGACAAGCTGAATATTGCTGCTGCTGCATTTTCTCTTGCTTCCATTGTTTTCCCACATTGGAGGACTTCAATTAAGCTGTCGATAACACCAGCAGACATAATTAGGATCTTGTTATCCTCGTGTATTGAAAGGTTGAGCAATGCTGTGACTGCATTCTCCTGGATTCTTGGATCACGGGAACATAGCAGAGTCATCAGAAATGGAATAGCTCCAGACTCAGCTATGATCCTGCGATTGTCCATTCCAGTTTTCGCGAGCAATCGTAGCTCATACGCTGCCTGTCTCTGTATATCTGGAGATCCTGTTGCCAGTTTCCCAATTAAAAATTCAGCTGTCATTTTGACAGCATCTGTAGCAGCTTTAGTAGCAGAAATGTAGTCAATCGCCTTGTCACAGTTCTTAATCTTACTGCTGCTGCTACTCTCTGAATCTGAAGGAGATAATGTAGTTTCTGTTATTGGGATGTTATTCTCTAGGCACCATTGATGGATTAGACTTTTCAGTGCATAGTTAGGAATGAGAGCCATATGTATCAGCCTCTGCCCACTTTTTGGACAGGTGTGGTGCCCTGAATTTATCCACCGAGCGATTGAATTTCGATCATAAGTATGGCCTGATGCTACTATCACAGGGTCCCTCATCAAGTCAAGTGAAATTGGACAACGGAATTCATCAGGGATGTCGGAAACCACTGAATAACACGAGGAGGATTGATCAGCACGAGCACTCATCGGTGCTGGCTGCTTCAAATTTTGCTTAATCATAAGGTGTTCTTCTTCCAAAATTGCAGTTTTTGATGAGGAGATCAAGGATATTAGGCTGTTGATATTCGAGATGGCGATCAATCCACCCGTGCCTGCCTGTTTCTCAGCTTCTGCCTCTAATTTCGAGATCTCTTCCTCATAATCTAATGAGCTTCTCAAACCAATGCTGCTCATAGTGTCCTTCATTCTCCGAAAGTCAATGAATCCTTTGTTCTTGCTGTTCTTATCACAGTTATTAGTAGCCATCAACTGGAGAATCTCTTCCCTTTTCTGAATTTCTCGAGGATCAATGAACAAGTTAGCCCTTTTCGCCTGCTTACGAAGTAGCTCCACTTGCTCCTTGGTGTCTACAGTTAGATGAAGCAATCTCAAAGGTAAAATATCAAGTGCCTTTTCCATTTCCTTCATCAGTGCATGAAATTGGTTTGAAACCAATTCTGTCTGCATGAGATTCCACAAAGAGCTGCTCTCTTTGCAACTTCCTATGAGGAGCTTTACCTTTCTTATGACAGAGAAAAGCTCAGTCAAGCAGAGGATTGAGGATGGTGGAAGTAGTGCAGTGAACGATGTTTCTTGAATTTCTTCAAACAATGAAGAAAGAATCTTGATCCTTCTTACCATTGTTGAGATGTTCTTGACCTGTAAAAATGGAAGTTTTTCCATTGACAATAATTCGTTAGAGATTTGAATCAGTGTTTCCAGCAAATTCCCACTCGGGAGAAATCCTGAGGAAACCATGAATGGAAGTGGAAGTTCATTCATGCTTGAGCAATGCTTCAGTTCATGACTCAGTCATTGATCAAGGTTTTCTTGTAGAGTTTAGATTAGTTGTTGAAACTTTCTAAATTCTGTTAAGGGGAAATATATATTAAAGTCATGAACTGTATTGACTTTTTCTGCTTGTACTATTATGTTGTAAGCGACAGTAAAATGGCTGGTTGAAGGGGAAAGCAAAAGTCTTGAATTGCTGCCACTTGGAGGACATACTAGGCTGCAGGTTTTGTTGTATAATTCCTATTGCTAATTTTGTATTCCCATTTGACTAATGGGATAATATATTTGTCAAATGAGACAGAGGACTCCATGTACTTCCATTTTGGTGGCCGAACTTTCTTCAAAAATCCCTTAGTTTTGTCCTATTCTACCTAGCTGCTAAAACTGATTTCATATTTTATATGTCTTAAGTTTATACTATTTGTTGCCTATATTTGTCTAAGTGAGGCTGGATTTATCTACCTGTCAAAGGTACATTGTCGAAGAAGGGTATAACAAATAACCTTGTATTTTAATATCGTTACAATAGTATTTGGCGCTTTTGTCAAAACCCACGAAATCTCCTCACAAGAAATATTAATTAAGAAAGAAAGGTGAATATGCCTAGGACGAATAAATTAAACTATTTATAATGTATTATATATTCTATGTATATACTGTCGTATACATAGTAGCCTAATAAGTTAAATATATATGTATTACAGTATTATTTTATAAAAGGAGTAAACAAATTTTCATATAACCTACCTATACTGTAATTAATTTGTGGAGTTGTGATATATTACTTTCATATACTCAATCTAATGATTTGTTATTTGAAATATACCTGTGCAAGTCCACAATTATAATTAGCTCATTGAAAAGATCCCGTCAAAGGTTAAAAATTCAGGCTTTTTCCACCTGAAGTATGCTCTATCATGTAAAATAAGTGTATATTCAAACTATGAATCAATAAGTAATAAAGTAATATATATGTTTTTGGATCTAAATAAATACGAATAATGCCTTTTCAGATTTTTGCACTTCTATTCGTGTCCTTTGCGGTTTTTTTTTTTCCCCAACGGAAATTATGCTTAAAACAGAAGCAATTATCACATCTTCTTTTCAGTTATAGTGGATCAACACAGATGGAGGGAGAAATTATATTAAATTAGTTGTTCTAAGTAAATAATAAAATTAAGAAAAAATAAATAGAGAATGACGAGGCTATCTTAAACTTGTATAGGTCGATCTGCCCTAAAACATTTTAGGGCAATAAAGTGCTAAGGAATGGGTCAGTCGAGGTTGTTCAGGAAGCAGCAAGGTTCGTGGTTGAGATGTCAACAACGGACAAGATCGAATATAATTAGCAGACTCGTAACGGCTAGCTTCCGAAATGGGATACTAAAGAAAATATTCTCTGCACTTGTACTATTAGGGTATGTCTTTTTCCACCTGAAGAGAGAGAGAGTGTGTGTGTGTTATGGAGGGGGGGGCATTCATTTTGATAAGAACAAACTTTTGATAAAGATTCTCTCTCTTATAAAGATACAAACACTACCTTTTCATTAAGATCCTTATTCATATTATTCCACACTTTTCCATCAGATCCTAGAATAATTTGAACATTTCAGAATTTGTCTGTCACTCATCATTGTCAGGAGGAACAATCATCTAGTTCATCCTTTATTGGGAATCACTTCTCCTATTTACTTAAATGTCATTTATTATTATTATTATTATTATTATTATTATTATTATTATTATTATTATTTGTTGCTAGTTATTTCTCCATTATTGCTCATACTTTTTGGAATATTTAATGCATGTTATCCATTCGTCACCAGATCTATTAAACGTTAGCTACATTTTCGGAACTCACATCAAGAAATATTATTATTAACTAAGTTTAACCCCTCATTATATAAATACAACCTTTTTAACCAAAGGTTATATTTTTTGGTCAAACAATTCGGCGCCGTCTGTGGGGATTTTCTAGTTAAATTTTTTGTTTCTTCTAGATCTATAACTAACAAGGATCACTAACCTAAAAAAAAAACAAGAACAAGATCTCCTTTCTTTGTGTGCACGAATCCCATATGGAAAGTAACAAAGAAGAAAGGACGAGAATAATAAGTGACCTCCCAACCAACCTCATGAACGTCATCAATGCGAGCTGTGAAACAGCGGACGCAGACACAACGCTCAATGCCTCCCTAGACGAGATGTTCCACCTCCTCCTCACTGCAGCATCACGAAATCTCTTGGTAAGGGAACCTCCATATCTGTGGTGGAGGAGACGCCACCAGCTATAAAAAAGCTCCTTGAGGCCTGGCTAACTGATACGCTAACCAGCGTTCTCCATAAACCCGCTTGTGACACAGTTACAAAAAATACGAGGACTTACATTATACAACCAGCAGACAAGCAACACAACCAATTCCCTCCTCCTCTAACGACATGTATCACTCACAATGTCACTAATAGTGCAGGTGGCGATGCTCTCGCAACCATTTTTAAAAGGATGGAGGAAATGGAGAATGAGAAGAAAGCACTCTGGGGCCAAATGAGAGAACACCAAGAAAGGGTCGATAATATACCGGGTGCCCCAAAGCTCTTGCCGAAGAGAGATACCAGTCGGTTCGTCGAGCAGCCATTTAGTGATGATGCTGCCCCACATGCCATACCAAAAACCTTTAAAATGCCGCCCTACCTAAAAATATATGATGGCATGACCAATCCCGAAGACCATGTGACTCACTTCGTCACCGCCGTGAAAGGAAATGATCTCGCCAAGGAACAAGTGTCCTCTATTTTTTTGAAAAAATTTGGTGAGACCGTCATGAGAGGAGCGTTAACATGGTATTCACAACTACCTGCACGATCCATTGAAACTTTTGAAGAGATATCAGACAAGTTCATAATGGCCCATGCTGGGGCCAAGATAGCCGAAGCAAGAGTGAACGGCATATTTTCCATTAAACAGTATCCAGGAGAGGGACTGGGGGACTTCCTCGCCCGTTTCAATCGAGTAAGGATGACCCTGCCGAACATGTCGGAAGGGATGGAAGTCACAGCCTTCCATAACAGGTTGAGCAGGAACGAGTCGAGGGAGAATATGAAACTATTAAGTCGACTCATGAAGTAGCCCCCAACAACTTGGGATGAAGTACACAACGTATTGTGCCGAGGTCCGAGCAGACGAGGACAACCTCAACAGACCAACTCATCGATTGACCTGGGTATAGGCCGTATCCAGGAAAGATAAAAAAAATAATACCAGAAGGGACCTCACAGCTCCGCGACCCAACATGGAACAACATATACCATATGTCATAATGACGATTACATCCTCCTCCCGCCACGAAGAGGGCCCATCCATATCGAGGACAAGGACTCATCGGAACGAAAGAGGTATGCCTCATTTATCATCCGCTCACAACTTATGTGTGTCACCTACATAAATAGTCTATGCCTTGGAGAAGCTCGGACTAAAAGTGAAGTGGCCACAATAGATGAGATCATATCCGAGTACCATAAAATTGGACGCCCTTTGCGAGTTCCATCAAGAACGAGGGCACAAAACCGAAGATTGCATCGCCATGAGTCAGGAGGTCGTGAACATGTTACGACAGGGAAACCTCAAAGAGTTGCTGAGAGACCGAGGAAGGACTAACTTTTCCAGAGGGCACGAACAATATCAAGTAACGCCAAAGCTTCCCTCACCAACCCGCACCATCCACATGATCATTGGAAGCGGTGAAGATGCTTCCATCAACAGCGTAAAGTTCACCACTACCCACAAGCTCAAACGGTCGATCACCCACGAATGGTACGACGAACTCGAAGAACGTATCATGTTCGATAAGTCAGATGCCAACAATTTGGTTTTCCCTCACTATGATGCTCTTGTTATTACTTTACGAATTTTAGATACTGATTTGAGACGCATTATAGTCGACGATGGGAGTGGTGCGTGCATTATCCATCCTCGAGTACTTGCAAAAATAAAACTCGAAGATAATATAATACCGCGTTGCATCATACTAACTAGTTTTAAAAATGTAGTTGAGCGGACTTAGGCAAAATCACGCTCCCCGTTCTAGCCAGTGGCATCACTTTGGAAATTACGGTACACATCATGGACCAGGACACAATGTACAATGCCATAATAGGAGGACCCTGGATACACACCATGAGGGCCATCTCTCCGGCTTATACCAGGTCATCTAATTCCCGATTCCCTAGGGAATATTTATCATACGAGGGGAACCACGCACATCCCAAGAATGCTATCGCTTGGAGGACATACTAGGCTGCATGTTTTTGTATAATTCCTATTGCTAATTTTGTATTCCCATTTGACTAATGGGATAATATATTTGTCAAATGAGACAGAGGACTCCGTGTACTTTCATTTTGGTGGCCGAACTTTTTTATTCAAAAATCCCTTAGTTTTGTTCTATTCTACCTAGCTGCTAAAACTGGATTTCATGTTTTGTATGTCTAAGTTTATACTATTTGCTGCCTATATTTGTCTAAGTGAGGCTGGATTTACCTACCTGTCAAAGGTACATTGAAAAGTTCTTGTCGAAGAAAGGTATAACAAATAACCTTGTATTTTAATATCGTTACAATAATATTTGGCGTTTTTTCAAAACCCACAAAATCTCCTCACAAGAAATATTAATTAAGAGATGACATATAGAAGAAAAGTGAATATGCCAAGGACGAATAAATTAAACTATTTATAGTGTATTATATATTCAAGGTAAGATAGTTGGGTACTCCAAGAGGAAGAAAAACAAAAGAACATTATATGCACAAAAGAAAATTGGGAAGTCAAAGAAGAGAAAGAGAAAGGAATATTTGATTGTTGTCGCTGCGCAGTGCGCACATGGGAAAGCGAAGATCTCTAAGTCTATATATCTCCTCGTATAAGTGAAAGGCTAAAATTAAATATCTGATGTTGCATGTTTTTGCTTTTGATAGATTAAAGCTGACATTGTGAATTAACTGAGTTATAAATGTTATATGGTTCTTACCAAACAACAGTAAGTGATTGAAAAGAACAGGGAGCATTTTTATGGTTGGTTGTCATTCTATGTATATACTATTGTATACATAGTACTTGTCATGGGCTCCTTTTCAGCCACGCCCCATGACCCCTTGGACGCGCCCCGTGGTGTCCTGGCAAGCCTCCCAATGCCTAGCGTCACGGTCGGCCTCGTGGTCTCGACAACGGCAAGTGACAAGTGCGCATGTGCCTCTGTCGCTCCACTGATAGTTCTTGCCAGCACCTAGCGGCAGGCGAATACCAACAGTGCCGCACGCACAGACCATCATGCTGCCAACAGCGCCGCGCGCACAAACAATGCCACGCATGCTGATTCGATGCCAAGCGCCAGCGCCCAGCCATTGGCAGATCCAAATAGTGCCGAGCGCGCTGACAACAATGCGCGCGCTGACCCTGATGCTCAAGACGAAGTTGCTGCCAACGGACTTGTTTCTACCTTGTAGAAGACTAAGACCTTTTCATTGTAAGTACATATTAGTTTTACTTCATTTATTTTCAGTGTGCTCCTACGACTTTTATAGGTAAAGTCATATAACTTTGGTTTATTTTTTTAAGCAATATTAGGAGGGATCAACCAATCAAACTTTCTAGCAAGTAAACAATTCTCTGTACTGGTGTCTCTCCCCCTCGATACCGTATTTCCTTTATGTAATAGCTTTCATTAATGCAATTAAGCTTTCTTTCAATTCTCATTTGTGTTCTCTCAATTGCTCTTGATATTGATTTTTCCGTACGACACTGACAATCTCGTCTAGCATACGGAGGGGACCTCAGTTCGCGGACATCAGCTGCACCGACATCAGTTGCTTAGCCTTACATCGCCCTTCCAAGGAATCTTAGGAAGGTGCCGCGTAACAGTTGGTATCGGAGCCTAGGCTCGACATCGAACGAGGGAACACCTTGCCATTACCACCATTTCTGATCATGGTGAATCATGGGGACCGGAATGCGGCCCTTGAAGAGACGATTGGCGTATTACGGCCCATCGTAGATATGGTGCATGATCTAAGAACCAACCTAGTGCAAAGGTTGGACGACCTGAGCCGCAAGATGCGGCAGGCCGAAGTTGACATAGCAAACATCAGTCTCGACTCTAAGAAAGATCGGCAAACTGCAGTTGTAGAGGCAGCCGAAATTCATGGAAAATTCGAGGACCTCCAATAAGAGCGTGCCGAGGATTTATCCCATTGGGAACTAGAGGCAGACAGAATGATTGTCATGCAGCAAACCATAGACAACTTGACAGGCCAACTCAATGTTGTCAATGCTGCCCTTCAAGGCCTACTTAGAGGAGGCGAAACCAAATCAGAGGCGCCATGAACATCGCCCCTGTGCCCCAAAAGCTAAAAATTCCGGAGCCAAAGCCATACAATAGAGCTCGGGATGCAAAAGAAGTGGAGAACTTCATCTTCGACATCAAACAGTACTTCGATGTCGTAGGGCAGCTGGACGATGCCAAAAAGGTAACAATTGCTGCCATGTATCTTCATGGTGATGCTAAACTATAGTGGCGAGTGAAATACGAAGCCATCAGGGCCGGGGAAGATACTCTCAACACATGGGCAGAACTGAAGGTAGTCATACGCCTGCAGTTCTTCCCCGAAAATATGGAATACAATACACAAGAGAAAGCTGCATGAACTCCACCAGACCAGGTCAGTGCGGGATTACGTGCGAGTATTCTCCGCACTCATGCTAAACATACGGGATATGGGGGACAAAGACAAACTATTCGCATTCATAGAAGGTTTGAAACCTCATGCTCGTATGGAACTGCAAAGACAAAGGGTAAATACCCTATCCAAAGCGATCCAAGCTGCAGAATGCTTTGGGGATTATCATATGGAAACTCAGAAGGATATGCCCTAGCCACCTATCCAAGGGGGATACAACGGGAGCCAGCCTAGCAATGGTAGCCCTAGTAGAAATGGAGGAGATCGAAGTGCATCCAAATCTAAGACTCCTTCCTCAAGCAGCAACAATGCTGCATCAGTCAACAATAATCAGGGAAGAAAACCCCCCATCAGAATGTCGTCATTGCAGCTGGAAATATTGGAACAATCAATGCCCACATACACAGATCAATGCTCATAGAACTGTCGAAGATGAGTCAGATGAGGATGACTCTGACAACACAGAGAAAGTAGGTGCCTTCAATGAAATTGTTGGCTCCATCCCTGATACCTTAGTGGGAACCAGTGCTAGTTACCCTAAGAAGAACGCATGCCCAATCACCAATAAAGGGAAACAAAAGGCGGATGAGAGGCCTCCTACCACACAAGAGAAGACCTTAATGTTTTTCAAAATGAAAGTGAACGGTAGACCCATTCAGTAAATGATAGACACGAGTGCTACCCACAACTACTTGGCATCGACTCAGGTGTAACGCCTCAGTCTAGAATTCACCACCCCAGCCAATATGTGGAATATCCAAAGAAGTGCCAGTGAAGCTTGACCCATACAAGGGAAGATTCAATCTATGCATAGCTATCATCGATGACTTCGAACTCTTAGTGGGATTGGAATTCCCGAGGCAAACTAATACCATACCGGTACCATACACCGACATGCTCCTGATGATGGGAGAAAATGAGGACAAACCCCGCATCATACCATGCATACCCATAAAGATGGCCGCTAAAAATATCCCGGCCATGCAGTTGAAAAAGGGAGTAAAAAGACATGAACCTGTGGTTCCGGCTACCCTCAACGTCAAGAATCAACAATCATATCATCGACGTCAAATGATCGATGGCGCCCCTCAGGGGGTGAATACTTGTCAAGCATGCCAGAAGGACAAGTCGGATCGCCCAGCACAAGCGGGACTCTTGGAGCCGCTACCTGTCCCACAGAGACCTTGGGAAAGCGTCTCCCTGAATTTCATAACAGGATTACCCAAGGTCGGAGATCTTGCAACCATCTTGGTTGTGGTAGATCGGGTTTCCAAGTATGTTACCTTCATAGCAGCCCCACAGAACATATCGACAAAAGATACATCTCGACTCTTCTTCTCTCATATTGTCAAATATTGGGGTCTGCCCAAAGACATCATTAGTGAATGCGACTCACGCTTCACTAGCAAATTTTGGACCAATCTCTTCAGGTGCCTCGGATCCAAATTGAGTCACAACTCAAGCCATCATCAACAAGTAGATGACCAAATAGAACGGTTTAGTGGCATGCTGGAGGAATATCTCCGCCACCTTGCAACCGGATCACAAAAGAACTGGGTGAAGTTTCTAGATGTTGCTCAACTGTGTTTCAATTCACAAAAGTGCTCCATTCAAACAAAATCGCTTTTGAAATTGTTACTAGACAACAACCGCTACTCCCACAGACGATGAATGCACCAAACATGCCAAAATCGCCTTGAGCTGCCAGTTTCTCGAAGGAATGGGAGCTAACTTTGGAGATAGTGCTGAGCTATCTTGTCAAAGACCAAGAAAGGGCATCGAAGTATGCCGAACAAAACCTTCACTTTGTCCAACATAAAGCAGGAGACAAAGTGATGGTAAGAATACCAAGGCGATACTTGTTTGCATAGAGGACCCATTACCCTCGCCTATTGCAAAAATACATCGGTCCCTTGTCCATTGAAAGACGCATTGGGAAAACCATATACTAGGTGAATACCCCATCAGTGGAAAATCCATCAAGTCTTCCACATCAGCCGCCTCAAGTCATTTCAGAAAGACATGGAGCATCATTCAGAAAGCCACCTCACAAGACCGAGGGGAACAAACCTCCCAGCCAACAAGAACCTGACAAATCATCATCATGCAAGTAAGGCTCTGAGGACATCGCCAACTCAGATGGGGGAGAATGTCATGGGTTGCTTTCCAGTCACACCCCATGACCCCTTGGACGCGCCCCATGGCGTCCTGGCAAGTCTCCCAACGCCTAGCGCCACGGTCGGCCCCGTAGTCTCGGTAGCGCCAAATGACAAGAGCGCATGTGCCTCTGTCGCCCTACCGATAGTCCTTGCCAGCACCCAGCGACAGACGAATACCAACAGTGCCGCGCGCACAGACTATCATGCTGCCAACAGCGTCGTGCGCAAAGACAGTGCCGCACGCGCAGATCCTATGCCAAGCGCCAGCGCCCAGCCGCAGGCAGATCCAAATAGTGCACCGCACGCCGACAACAATGCGCATGCAGACCCTGATGCTCAAGACAAAGTTGCTGCCAACAGACTTGTTTCTACCTTGTAGAAGACTAAGTCCTTTTCATTGTAAATATAGATTAGTTTTACTTCATTTATTTTTAGTGTGCTCCTACAACTTTTATAGGTCAAGTCATGTAATTTTGGTTTATTTTTTTTAAGCATTATTACGGGGATCAAGCAATCAAACTTTCTAGCAAGCAAAAAAATTCTCTGTATGGTGTCTGTCCCCCTCGATACCACGTTGCCTTTCTGTAATAGCTTCTATTAATGCAACCAAACTTTCTTTCAATTCTCATTTATGTTCTCTCAATTGCTCTTGACATTGGTTTTCCCGTACGACACTGACAATTTCGTCTAGCGTAAGAAGGGGACCTCAATTGGCGGACAAAAACTGCACTGACATCAATTGCTTAGCCTTACGCCCTTACAAGGAATCTCAGGAAGGCGCCGCGTAACATACTAGTTGGAGGGCGGCCCGTGCTGAGCCCCGGCCCGAGCCTAATAAGTTTTTTATATATATATATATATATATATATATATATATATATATATATATATATATATATATATATATATATATATATATATATATATATATATATATATATATATATATGTACTTACAGTATTATTTTATAAAAGGAGTAAAGAAATTTTCATATGCAATAACCTATACTGTAATTAAGTTGGGGAGTTGTGATATATTACTTTCATATACTCAATCTAATGATTTGTTATTTGAAATATACCTGTGCAAGTTCACAATTATAATTAGCTCATTGGAAAGATCCCATGAAAAGTTAAAAATTCAGACTTTTTCCACCTGAAGTATGATCTATCATGTAAAATAAGTGTATATTCAAACTATGAATCAATAAGTAATAAAGTAATATCTATGTTTTTGGATCTAAATAAACACGAATAATGCCTTTTCAGTTTTTTGCACTTCTATTCGTGTCCTTTGCGGTTCTTTTTCTTTTTTTTTTCCTTTCCAACGGAAATTATGCTGAAAACAGAAGTAATATCGCATCTTCTTTTCAGTTGTAGTGGAGCTTCTCAGATGGATGGAGAAATTATATTAAATTAGTTATTCTAAGTAAATAACAAAATTAAGAAAATGTAAATAGAGAATGACGAGGCTATATTAAACTTGTATAGTTCGAAATCTGCCCTAAAACATTTTAGGGCAATAAAGCGCTAAGGAATGGGTCAGTCGAGGTTGACTGGGAAGTAGTAAGGTTCGTGGTTGAGAAATCAACAACGGACAAGATCTTTGTTCATATTATTCCACACTTTTCCATCAGATCCGAGAATAATTCGAACATTCTAGGATTTGTTTGTCGCTCATCATTGCCAGGAGGAACAATCATCTAGTTCATCCTTTATTGAGTGAATCACTTTTCCTATTTACTAAAATGCCATTTATTATTATTTATTGCTAGTTATTTCTCCATTGTTGCTCATATTTTTTGGAATATTTAATGCATGTGATCCATCCACCACCAGATCTATTAAATGTTAGCCACATTGTTGGAACTCACATCAAGAAATATTATTATTAACTAAGTTTAACCCCTCATTATATAAATACAACTTTTTTTAACACAAAATTATATTTTTTGGTCAAACAATTTGGCGCCGTCTGTAGGGATTTCCTAGTTAAATTTTTAGTTTCTTCTAAATCTATAACTAACAAGGACCACTAACATAAAAAAAAACAACGAGAACAAGATCTCCTTTCTTTGTGTGCATGAATCCCATATGGCAGTAACAGAGAAGAAATGACGAGAATAATAAGTGACCTCCCAACCAACTTCATGAACATCATCAGTGCGAGCTGTGAAACAGCGGACGGAGACACAACGCCCAATGCCTCCCCTAGACGAGATGGGTCACCTCCTCCTCACTACAGCATCACGAAATCTCTTGGTAAGGGAGCCTCCACTTCTGTGGTGGAGGAGACGCCACCAGCTATAGAAAAGCTCCTTGAGGTCTGCTAACTGATACGCTAACTAGCGTCCTCCATAAGCCCGCTCGTGACACAGTTACAGAAAACACGAGGACTTACATTATACAACCAGCAGACAAGCAACACAACAAATTCCCTCCTCCTCTAACGACATGTATCACTCACAATGTCACTAATAGTGCAGGTGGAGACGCTCTTGCAACCATTTTTAAAAGGATGGAGGAAATGGAGAATGAGAAGAAAGCACTCCGGGGCCAAATGAGAGAACGCCAAGAAAGGGTCGATAATATACCAGGCGCCCCAAAGATCTTGCCGAAGAGAGATGTCAGTCGGTTCGTCGAGTAGCCGTATAGTGATGACGCTACCCCACATGCCATACCATAAAATTTTAAAATGACTCCCTACCTGAAAATATATGATGGCATGACCAACCCCGAAGACCATGTGACTCGCTTCATCACCGCCGTGAAAGGCAATGATCTCGCCAAGGAACAAGTGTCCTCCATTCTTTTGAAAAAAATTGGTGAGACCTTCACGGGAGGAGTGTTGACATGGTATTCACAACCACTCGCACGCTCAATTGAAACTTTCGAAGAGATGGCAGACAAGTTCATAACGGCCCATGCTAGGGCCAAGATAGCCGAAGTAAGAGTGAACGACATATTTTTCATTAAACAATCTCCAGGAGAGGGATTGAGTACTTCCTCGCCTGTTTCAATCAAGTAAGGATGACCCTGTCGAACGTGTCAGAAGGGATGGCAGTCGCAGCCTTCCATAACGGGCTGAGCAGGAACTGGTCGAGGGCGACTAGGAAACTGTTAAGTCGACTCATGAAGTAACCCCCAACTACTTGGGATGAAATACACAACGCGTATTGTGTCGAGGTCCGAGAAAATGAGGACAACCTCAACGGACCAACTCATCAATTGACCTCGATACAGGCCGAATCCAGGAAAGATCGAAGAAATGACATATACCATATGTCAGAATGGCGATTACATCCTCCTCTCGCCACGAAAAGGGCCCACCCAAATCAAGGACAAGGACTCATCGGAATAAAAGAGGTATGCCTCCTTTACTATCTGCTCACAACTTTTGTGTGTCACCTACAGAAATAGTCTACGCCTTGGAGAAGCTCGGACTAAAGGTGAAATGGCCAAAAAAGATGAGATCAGATATGAGTACCAGAAAATTGGACGCCCTTTGCGAGTTCCATCAAGAACGAGGGAACAAAACCGAAGATTGCATCGCCATGAGGCAGGAGGTCGTGAACATGTTACGACAGAGACACCTCAAAGAGTTGTTGAGTGACCGAGGAAGGAATAACTTTGCCAGAGGGGGCGAACAACATCAAGGTCCGCCAAAGCCGCCCTCACCAACCCGAACCTCCCACATGATCATCGACAGCGGCGAAGATGCTTCCATCAATAGTGTAAAGTTCACCACTACCCACAATCTCAAATGGTCGATCACCCGCGAACGGTACGACGAACTTGAATAAAGTATCATCTTCGATAAGTCAGATACCAACGAGTTGGTTTTCCCCTCACTGTGGTGCCCTTATTACTACTTACAAATTTTAGATACTGATTTGAGACACATTATGGTCGACGATGGGAGTGGTGCGTGCATTATCCATACTCGAGTACTTGCACAAATGAAACTCGAAGATAAGATAATACTGCGTTGCATCATACTAACTGGTTTTAACAATGCAGTTGAGTGGACTTCAGGCGAAATCACGCTCTCTGTTCTGGCCGTTCACTTTGGAAACCACATTACACATCATGGACCTAGACACAACGTACAATGCTATAACAGGGCAACCATGGATACACACCATGAGGGCCATCCCCTCCAGCTTATACCAGATCATCTAATTCCCGACTCCTTAGGGAATATTCAGCATATGAGGGGAACAACGCACATCCCAAGAATGATACCTCATTGCTCTAGACTGCACGGTCACTCAAAAAGTGAAAGACCAAGGAAAAAGGCATAGAAATCAGCAGGGTCGAGGTCGATATGTGATGATAGCAAAGATGTCATCAGAGACCCTGATACGGTCGAAGCCGCAGATCGACCATAGATGACCTCGACCCCATTCTATTAAACACCAACGATCACAGCAAAAAGACTTACATCGACTGCAAAATTTAGGAACCAGGTAAATTTTGTCAATTCTTAACTATTAACGCAGATTTGTTTGCTTTCAACTATGCAGATATGACGGGTATCCCTAAGGAAATCGTATGCATAAACTGAACATCGACCCATTACACCCCCGATGAGGCAGGTCAGGCATAAGCTCAACTCTGCGATTATACAAAAAGAGGTGGAGAAATTATTAGAAAATGGCTCCATCTAGGAGTCGACGTATCCCCAATGGGTCTCCAACATGGTGATGGTGAAAAAGAAGAATGGGAAATAGTGGATGTTCATGGATTTCACAGATTTGAACAAAGCATGATCCAAGGATTCGTTCCCATTACCCCCGCATCCACCAACTCATCGACTGGGCATGAACTACTGACTTTCTTGGACGCATATTCAGGCTACAACCAAATCGTCATGGAAGAAGAAGATCAGGAGAAAACCACATTCATCACTCACTAGGGAACGTACTGCTACAAGGTCATGCCCTTCGGGATGAAAAACATAGGAGAAACTTACCAAATATTGGTGACGAGGATGTTCAAAGACCAGCTCGACAAAATAATGGAAGTCTACCTAGACGACATGCTAGTCAAGTCCAAAAGGAAATAAGATCACATCGACCATCTGAGAGAAACCTTCGACATACTCAAACGATACAGAATGAAATTGAACCCCGAAAAATGCGCGTTTGGTGTGGCCTCGGGAAAATTTCTGGGTTTTCTTTGTATCACAATGAGGAATCGAGGTCAATCCTGATCAAATCAAAGCCATAGAGAGGATACAAGAACATTGACCACCAAAAAATAGGTTCAAAGGTTGACAGGACGTATCGCCGCCCTTTCGAGGTCATCTCTCGATCATCAGATAGGTGTCACAGATTCTTCGGCATACTCAAAAATGACAATGACCTCCAATGGACTTCTGAGCTCGTCTAGGCCCTGAAGGAGTTGAAAGCGTACCTGTCATCACCACCACTACTTTCAAAGATGGATCCAGGGGAACGTCTCCTCGTTTACCTCGTTGTATTCGATGTAGCTGTAAGTGTAGTCCTGGTCCGAGAAAATAAAGGTACGCAGTATCCCATATATTACATTAGCAAAACATTAGTCGATGCCGAGACGAGGTACCCTCACCTCGAAAAATTTGTCCTGGCCTTAGTCGTAGCTTCACGAAATCTTAGACCATATTTCTAGTGCCACCCCATCTCGATCGTCATGACTTTTCCCCTAAAGAGCATTTTGCATAAACCCGAGCTATCGGGCATGTTAGCCAAATATGCCATCAAATTGAGCGAGCACGATATCACATATAATCCGCAAACAACGATAGAGTCACAAGTTCTTGCTGACTTCATCACTGACTTTAACGCAAAAATAATGCCCGAAGTTAAGAGAGAAGTTGTCCACGCTTCTCCCCAAACACTGGACCTCTGGGTCCTATACACTAACAGCGCATCTAACGCGTTAGGGTCCGAACTGGGACTCATACTCGAAGTTCCAATCGGAGAAGTGATTCTCCAGTCCATAAGGTGACCAAACATGACTAACAACGAGGCCGAGTATGGGGTCGTAATTGCAGGGTTGAGGCTATCACTCAAATGCGGGGCAAAACGGGTAACACTACACTGCAATTCTCTACTTGTTGTCGACCAAGTCACAGTGAATTTCCAAATCAAGGAACAGAGGTTACAAAAATACCAAACCGAAATTTATAAGCTGCTACCCGAGTTCGACGAATGTCAACTCAACCAGATCCCCGAGCACAGAACACCGAGGCAGACGACCTCACCAAATTAGTTGCAACTACCAAAAGCATTGCAACCGGAGATAGGAATGTAGTCCACCTCCTCAACTCATCGATAAACCAAATCAAGGTAAGAACCATAAACCCAAGTTGGGACTAGCACAACCGTATTGTTACATACTTGCAAGACGACATCTCCCAGGTGATAAAAAAGAGGCCAAGAAACTGAGAATGCAAGCAGCCAGGTACAACATCATCCACAACGACATGTATAAGAGAACGTACGAAGACTCTCTGGAAAAATTCTTGGGCACAAATCAGACGCAGTGCGTTCTTAAAGAGGTCCACGGAGGCCATTGCGGAGCCCATTCCGGCGATCGGGCTTTGGTCAGATGCCTCATATGCGCAGGATATTACTGGCCCACCATGAAAATAGAGGTCGCAGACTTCGTGAAAAAATGCGATCAATTCCAAATTATTCCCCAATGATTCACCAAGTATGCGGACACCTCCCCTCAGTCACTTCCCCTTGGCCGTTCATCAAATGAGGAATGGACATCACGGGCCCCCTCCCGACAGGACGAGGTAACGTACGATTCCTTTCGATTTTGACTGACTATTTCTCTAAATGGGTAGAAGGAGGAGCATTCGCCCAGATGCGCGAACAAGAAGTGATCACTTTCATATGGAAAAACGCCGTCTGCCGGTTCGGCCTCCCCAAAGAGATTAGCTGCGACAACGGACTCCAATTTACCAGAAAGGTTGCTGAATTTTTTGAGAAATGACATATCAAAATAATACAACGCCATATCATCCTGCGGGCTGACAAGAGGAGTCCTCCAACAAGTCGATACTGAACATCATGAAGAAAAAACTTGAAGATGCCAACAGGTTGTGGCCAGAAATATTACCAGAAGTACTCTAGGCCTATCGAACAATGCCGAAGACAAACACATGAGAAACACCTTACTCGTTAGTCTATGGGACTGATGCAGTAATACCGGTCAATCCCAGCCTAAGATACTCCCACGAGAGCGGACTGAGAAACGATGAAAGTAGAAGGCAGGAGCTCGACGAAGAGAAATGGCCTACGTAAGGATGATTGCCCAAAAAACAACAAGCTGAACTCTATTATAACAAAAAGGCAAAGGTCAGGTCACCCAAAGTCGGAGACTACGTGCTTAAAGCTAAAACACAAGCAAGCAAAGACCCACGAGAAGGCAAACTAGGAACAAATTGGGACGGCCCATACAAGATCACGACAACAACAAATAAAGGGTCATTCCAACTAGAAACCATGGAAGGAAAGCTACTACCAAACAACTGGAATATCACCCACCTCAAGTACTTCAACTTCTAAGAAATAAGGCGTCCCCGAAGTCGTACTCTTTTTTCCCTCACTTGAGTTTTGTCCCAATTGGGTTTTCTCAAGGAGGTTTTTAACGAGACGACGAAGGGGATACCTCACGCGGAAGTACACAAAGAAAGGTGGCACAGGATGACTAGTTTATTGCTTGACCTCTCAAGCCTTCTCCAGGTCGACCAATGAAGGGACGAGATAGACTGGTACTAGGACTGGAACGTCATCCAATGCCCAAAAATTTGTAAATTTCTCCAAAGTGTATGAACAAAGCAACATTGCATGAAGTTCATTTCTATTTCTCCAAATGTGCAACCAAGGCAACAATGTTTAAATTTCACAATGTCGACAAACTCCGCACCTAGATGGGATATGTTCGACCTCGTTCGAACTAACGCCTACTGGCCCTCGGCCATAGCTAAATATATTTTATGTTCGACCTCGTTCGAACCAGCCTACTAGCCCTCGGACATAGTTAAACATATGTTATGATCGACCTCGTTCGAACCAACGCCTACTGGACCTCGACCATAGTTAAACATATATTATGTTCGGCCTTATTCAAATACCTATCGGCCCTCGACCATAGTGAAACACACGTTGTGTTTGACCCTGTTTGAACTAAATCTACTGGCCCTAATCCATAATCTAACTTAGGTTTTGATAAGACCATATCGAACCAAGTGATTACGGCTAGAAAATCAAGATAACCAAGCAACGAAATCAAAAAACATACAAGTACGAACCACAGGAAGAGAATCAAATGTAAATGACAAAGGTGATGTTTCATACTTAGAACATTTGTAAAGAGGCTCATGAAGACGCCACCAACTACACATAAAAGTATACAAAAAGAGAAAAAAGAAGATTAAGGGCCATTGCCCTCATTGCCCACAGGATCCTCGCCAACTTGGCCCTCAACTACGTCAACCTCGCAACCTTCAACACCCCCGCCATTGTCTCCTTCTCCCTCAGGATACGCAACGTCATACCAAGCATTATGATCAAGTCGGTCTACATCTTCGTCCCCCTCGTCCTCGATGGCCTATGGCGTAGCAGGATCACACCCACAAGCAATTCGAGCTTCACGAGCCTTAACACGAGCATCTTCAAGGGCGGCCTTAGGAATAGATCCAGCCCCATGTAAATCTCGGAACACATCCAATTGAGACTCATCGTGAATCCATTCCTCGTACAGGTCCTGGGAAACATTTGGGAAATCTGAAGTATGACAAGATGAGGACTGAGCAAGCATCTGAGCCTTCCTCAGCCTCTAAGGCGGCCACCTGGTCCTGAAGGAGGGAGATATCCCTCTCCAACTCCCTAATCCTCTCATCAAGCCGCTCCTCTTTAAGTCTTTCCGTCTCCAAGTCACTCTCTCGCTCAGAACGAAGAGTTCGTACCAGTACCTCGAGGGCCTCCGCGTTCCCCAAAGTCGTCGACCGAGCAGAATCCACCCTCTCCAACTCATTTTGCTTCTCAGTAATCGTGCCGTAAAGAACCTCCATCAGCAGACAACGCTCCTCCAATTGCCTGCGCAGCTCGACCGCCTGTGTCTGGATATCGCCACATTGAGCCTATGGCCCTACTAACTCGATCTCTTCCTCTTTACTTTTCAACGTCCCCTCAAGGACGCTGCACTTCTCGATGACCCTCACCAACTCGTCATCGTCATCCTTATCCTTCAGTTCGTCCTGAAGGCTCTGCAAATTGCCAACCTCACCGAACCGCCTACAAAATTCATGGTACTTGCCACAGTACTCCCGGTATTTTTGCTGATACTTCATAAAAATAGCCTTACGCCTCTCCTCTCTTCGGGCGCTTTCGAGCTCCAAGGTCATGGTCTGAAAGAGAAAGAAAAAGAAGACAAACAAAATAAGAGCAAAGCCTAAAAATTTGAACATAACGAACAAAAACAAGAAGCGTCGAAAAACTTACCCTGAGAGTGAGGACGGCTATACTCCTCGATAAAGTAACATCATCCAGCTCTTGGAGGGTTCGAACCTCCACGTCGGAGCAAAGGGGAGTGAGTGAAGGAACACCATTTTTTGTATTCCTTAATAAATCTCGATCCATGGGGATCACAATGGTACACATGGACCCCTCTAGTCTCACCTCGATCTGGGTAAATCCCTCTTCCATCATCCTCATCTCAGCAACATCAAGATCAGAACCCGCCTCGTAGCCATCTTCAGAAATGACTTTGCCTCTCCCGTCGGCCAGCGAAGAAGCATCATTAGCCGGTTTTGAAGTCAAAGGCCCCTCCTGCCGCAAAATATTAGAAGCAACAACGCCCAGCCCTTTGGCTCCTATCACCGCGAAGGGAAGAGATACACCATTAACGACCTCCGCCGATATCGAAACCCCAAACACTGGCTCTATGTTGTCTTCAAGTATTATGGTCGCCGTCTCATAGATGAAAAAATCATCCATCATGGAATCTACAGACCGGGAAACCCCGTCGCCAATATCCACTGACCTTCTCTTGCAAGGAACCAAGTTCCTTTCGCTTGGCGACTCCTCCTCCTCCTCGTCCACAAGACGGAACAAGGGAAACGCCGAAAGCTCCGCTTTCGAAATATTTGTAGCCGGAGAAGAAACTGATGCTGAGGCAGCGGTAGATGGGGATGAAGATGGAGTAGACCTAGCCGCGGTCGAGGAGGGAACATAAGCAGATGAACGAGTAGGCCTAGCCACGGTCATAGGGGGAAATAAGCCAAAGAGGAGGCAACTTTCCTCTTACGGAATGCAGGAGGGGGGAGGGGTCTCTCGGCCTCCTCAAAGATCCTCGGGCTGGAAAATAAGGAATCAAAGTAAATCTATCACTATCAGCTAAAGCAAACTATAAGAAATAGGCGACTAAGAGACCAAAACAAAATAAAGAAAAATAGACGAGTTCACCGGTCAAGGGAGGGGCAGGCCCAAATTTCTTGAAAAAAGCTGGCCACTCGCGAATCCCTACGATGTGAGGAAGAACCCAGCCAACCCAATCGAAAATATCCTCGACCAAAGAAGGGGGCGTAGTCTTGGCTGCATAAGAAGGGAACAAAAGTTCAAACCCACGACTAGAACGAACAGATCAAATGTTTTCAACAAAGAAGGGTTAGACACTTACGAGTATAATTCCATGTCTCGGGGAAGCCGTCTACGTTGGTCACCACGTCCTCGGTTCTGACGAAGAAAAAATTATGCCACAACTGTCGGCTCGCTTTATCATCCATCTTCACCCCCAGGCACTTTGCCCCTCGATGAGGAAGGTTTAACATCAGCCCTTATAGAAACTAGGGGCGAAGAGATGCATCAAATGCCGAAGGTTGATCTCGACCCCGCCCAATTCCGTGAACTTAGTGAACGTCCTAATGAGCTTGTATATATATGGCGCAAGCTGAGCCGGGCAAACGGCATAGAAACGTCAGAATTCCTTCGCCAAGGGGTGAAGGCAAAGAGTGTAGCCGACATGAAAGGGGCAAGCGTAGAACGCACAATACCTAGGATGATGAACTTGTACCACATCCTGCCCTGCACGGATCAACTCGATGTGAGCGGGAACGTCATACTTGGCCCTACGCTCTAATAAATCGGCCTCTTTCATCACCGACGCAGAGATCTCTGGCTCAGCCTCAGGCGCCTTTGTAAAGTAAGACCTAACTTTATCACCACGAGGAATTATCTCTTCCGCCGTGGGAAAGTTCTCGTCTTCCACGGCCACAGAGACGGCCTCAGCGTGAGGAGGCAAACCATCGCCAGGGGAACCGGGTCATTTCCGTCACTAGGACCAGAAAATACTTTAACCATAATTTTGAAGAAACAGAGGGTATTTGAACAACGGAAAGTTAAACCCAAAAACAATTTCTAAAGCAGGGAATAAAGATACACAACAATGAAATAGAAAAAAAGATGGCACAAGGTTTCGATATGGGGAATTCGTAAAACACAAATATATGCCCTCACATCCCTATTTATAAGATTTCAGGAATCAACACCAAGAAATCATGCCATCATTACCTAGAACAGATATCGAAGCGGCAGATCTAATCAACAAATACACGCGAAACGATGCAAAGTATCTAAAAAGCGCACCATAATGACGCATGATGCCATGAAGTCACTTTGATCCAAAAACGACACAACCCCAAAACATGCGGCTCGCGAAAGGCGATGTCTCCATCCGCCCCACCTTCTCGACCATGATGAACAGAATCCGCTCATCAAGACCGTCTGAGGCCAACCTCAATAAGAGAAGGGACTAACTGTACAGGTCGAAATCTGCCCTAAAACGTTTTAGGGCAATAAAGAGCTAAGAAATGGGTAAGTCGAGGTCGACCAGGAAGCATTAAGGTTTGTGGTCGAGATGTCAACAACGGACGAGATCGAATACAATTAGCAGAGTCATAGTGGCTAGCTTTCAAAATCAGATATTAAAGAGAATACTCTATTGAATATTCTCCGCACTTATACTATTAGAGTGTGTAGGGGTATGTTTCATATATATATATAGAGAGAGAGAGAGAGAAAGATAAAGTGATGTAGGGGGCAATTCATTTTGATAAGAACAGACTTTTGATAAAAGATTCTCTCTCTCTCTTATAAAGATAGAGATACAACATTTTCATTAAGATCCTTGTTCATATTATCCCACACTTTTGCATCAGATCCGAGAATAATTCGAACATTCTAGGATTTGTCTGTCACTCATCATAGTCAGGAGAATCAATCATCTAGTTCAACCTTTATTGGGTGTATCACTTCTCCAATTTACTTAAATGTCATTTATTGTTATTTATTGCTAGTTATCAATTATTGCTCATACTTTGAGGAATATTTAATCTATTCAACATTAGCCACATTTTCGGAACTCAAATTTAGAAGTATTATTATTAACTAAGTTTAACCCCTCATTATATAAATACAACTGTTTTAGCCAAAAGTTATATTTTTTGGTCAAACAAAACTCATTGCAAGTTAACCGTTTCTGATAGCATTTTAACTAATCGTTTGGACGTCATGTTTTTAGTTGAGACAAAATTCATAGATCAATTATTGGAACATTTTTTTTGCTGCTCTTATCATATGTATCTCATATCACATATGGTAGAGAAGCCGGCCTAATATCATTTGGAAAACTCAAATTGGTTGGTATATGAGCCTTTCCTTGAGGTCAGCTTTCTATTGATCCTAAAATTTCACTTTCTTTATTTTTCTCCTCCGTCGTGATCTTCAAACGGACTATGTATAAAACCTGATGTTATCAAATCTCTTGGTAAAAGAAAAGGGATGAAGGAAAGAAACAATAGCTTTATTTCTATTTGGTTTGGTTAGTCAAATGCATGAAAGTTGGACAATTCAAGTAAAAAAGCAGATAAGATTGATTGGCTGAATCTTTTAGCAGCAACTATTTACATTAGTTACAATACCAATATGCTTTACAGGGTAGCAAAATATAGATGAACAAGCCAAAATTTTACCTGAAGTAACATGAGAAGCACTTTATCATGTATGCTTCCTTTCCATAAAAAAAAATCCAATCTTTACGGTTTAAACCCTATAGGGCAATATATGACAATAGAGGCAAAAAGGTTTTGATTTTCCATGTCCTTCATGTTCTATGCATATGTTACACAAACCTTTTTTTTTAATGAATTTCCTACTCTAATCAACATTTGTGCTCCACTTCCGCTCTTAGTTTCCTGCAATGCAAATAAATAAATACATGGTTTACAGACATGACTATTAAAATCCCCCCTATAAATGCCTAATATTATGCACATCATATGTTTTAAGAACCTAAATAGAGTAGTAGAAGATAATCTATAGCAATCTATGAATACTCTATATAAACAAGATAATTGGTTTGTCTTTGTCTCCACAATGAAATTAATCTTTATCCTTGAGGCATGCAGCAAAGGATAAAGAATCAAGCACACACATGTAAAATCTTCCAACAAGTGATATATTGTACATCTTTTCCAAGCAAATCAAGTCTAACTAATACAACTAATTCCTGCTGAAGAGAACCACATAAGATTTAAGCAACTCAAACAAACTACACTCCAACTTTTAACAAGAAATGGAGCTTTTCATAAAGTGAATATTGACATTTTTTAAATTTAAAACAGACCTCGGGGAAGAAGAGGGAGAACGCAATTTATCAGAGTTGGGCACGAGGGAGTTAAATAACAAACTTTTGATGTAATCCTTCTACTAAACGTCCTTACACGAGGCCAGGTATGCTTCCGTCCTACCCATTTTAAATTGACGTAAAAAATACTCACAAAACACAACCTTTTCAACCTAATTGAACGCCATTTCTTTAAGACGTAATCACCCTTTAGAAAAGTTCATTGCCCAAAAAAATAACACAAAATAATTTGTTCAAGAAAATAGTCCTAAATTCCAAACTATTAAACATTTATTACTGAATCAACTTGCTATAGCAACGATTCATAAGTTTCAATATGCTAAGCACTGTTTAGTATCAAACTTGAAAAACCTTCCACTGGTGATGAATTCATCTCCCACACCAAAAGAAGAGAGGGCCAAAACAGAAATACAAATATACATATATATATATATATATACTAATTTTCATGAGGTCAAAATAGCGTTAAATCAATGTCGCTGCCAATAAAATCTTGAGCAAGAGAGACCAATATTTTCGATCCATGTGCACAGGTAGGAAAGTTTTTAGATTGAAATGATTGCATATATCAAAATATTTCTGGCAGCAAATAAAATTTTGGTCTCTGGTACTTTTCTAACTCCTTAGGTAGATAATAAATCAAGAGATTTTCAACTTAAACAACTAAAGATTAGAGAAAGAAATTCAGGTTGGAAGATTCAAGCAGTTTTTTGCTTCCTCCAAAGATAAAGCCGGCACTGGAGCATGCCGTAAATATCAAACTCTGCATTGAAATAATGAAAGAAAGATGCTCGACAAAATTATCTGTGATCTGCAATTGCTAATTAAAGTTATCATTCAAGAGTAAACTGAGTTTTGAACTTTAAATAAAAGAATAAAATGAATCAATATAAGGATCACAATTACTTCTCTGATTGCTCCATTAAATTGTAGTAAGAAATAGTGCTACGAACCTCAGCAACCCCACGAAGCTGGTGAATCAAATTGTTGCAAGAAGCAACGCAGGTGTGTTTAAGTCTCAAATGCCTAATCTACTCTTTCTTTTCTTATGTGAGCTGATGAAAAAGAAACTAAGTTTGCACCCTCCCTCACCAGTCTTCAATTATGAATAGCTGGATATACGACAAATAGATGAAACACACAGCCATTAATTAATAATTAAATAAAACTATCACAAATTTTAGAAACATCCTTGTGTTCATTAGAAATTAATATAGCACAGTTGAAATGCAAACTACTAAATGTGAAGAATGCAAACTTGGAATCTGTCAAACCATTTTCAAGACTAAAAATAGAAAAACTGAATGTATACAATAATTTCTTAGTTATCTTCTCACTAATTTTAACCGGGAGTACTTCTGTCATCTCTATCTCAGAATCTAAGAGCATATCTTTGATAAATCAAAACCTAACAACATATTCATAATAAGATAACAAATAAAAAACCTCTTCATTTTGTTATTGTGTTTAACGCCTCCTTTTAAAAAGGAAAAAGATATTAGTGGGAAAGAACCAGTCTCCATTAACTCAGAAACCAACTACCAACTCTAAACTTTCGTATTTTCAAAGGTTTGACCAAAAACTACGGATCTTGGTTCAACCAATTAGATTTATGTAAAGAAGGGTGGTGATGAATATAAGCAATGATAATAATATTCAATGATCTAAAAATATGGATTATGGCATTAAATAGTAATAAATAACACTAAATGACATTTAAGTAACTAAAGTATATGAGTCACCCGAAAATGGACGAAATCAGTGGATTCTGACAATGATGAATGATTGATAAGTCTTTGAATACTTAGGTTGTTTTAGATCCGGTGGAAATGCTAGACAAGAATCTTGGTACAAATGTTATTCTTGTATGCTTGCAATAGGACCAGATTCTCTCTCTAAAGTCAATGTGTTTTTTACAAATGAATATCTCATGTCCCGTATCATTATATATTTTTCAATTTATAGGGAACATGTTCCTAGAAATTCTAATAGTGCAAATGCAGAGAATATCCACTAGAATATTCTCTTTTATGTCATATCTTAAAACTAGCCGTTATAATTTTGTCAAGGGTGTTTGACCTTGACCTCGATCTTTGATGACTCCCCGACCTTAATTCTTGCTGACTTCTCGACCGCGACCTTCATTATTTCTATAGCTATCTCGCCCCCGAGAAGACTTCTATTAGAATAACATAGATACATGACAGTCTGTGGACGCCTCAGTAATGCTATTATAACTTAAGCATATTAGAGATAATTTTTGACCCATACATTAAGTCCTGTGAACCTTTCCATCTAAAAAGGAGTTATAAGCACACATTTAGTTGTTTCACGTTCGATCAACAACCAAAGCCAGCTTTAAAGTACATATTGGGAATCGTACTTTCTCATTCACTCCCAACTTTTAAGTTTGCTTCTCCCTTCAGGAACATCCGATTACAGGAAAGAATGTTCCAATTTAAGTTTGCTTGAATAATCTTGTTTCAGGTTGTGTAAACTACAATTAATTAATTGTCTAAATTATGAAAATTAAAAAGAAAAAAAATTGTTATGGAAAAGAATGGTTAGTTTACTACTATTTTGTTATCCTTTACTTGGTAAGGAGTTGGCGTTTCAAGCCTCACTCTCACAACCTGTATATTTGCCGACGGATTAAAGGTTGAGGTGCTCACCGGATTGTTATTTTCAATTGTTGTTCATAGGCTATTTGTTACGCAAATAGCCGGTCAAATTCAATATTTACTTTTTCTAGCCGGTATACATAGATTATACATTAATTATATGCAATTATACATATGTTATACATGAATTATACATATAATATATATCCATCGGCTATTTTTAATTTAAGAGATCGAGTGAGCAACTATTTGGGTTAATTCTTCTTTAATTTTTGAGAGCAAGTCTCTAGAGTCAAATGGAGCTAGTTTGCACATAATACTACATTTCGTTGAAATAAAAAAAATACTTTGACCAAAAAATTCAAAAATTCATGACTGAGGTTCGAACTCTAGGCTAAACATAGAATAGTGGGGAGAATAACTCAGAATAGTTAGGCACTTAACCAGCAAGATACAGACCTCTTTGTGCTCATAATATTTATATAAGTTTTATGATTTCGCATACTCTATGCACATATATATATATACACCGCTTGACACAACGTGCTTCTCCAACAACTATTTAGGGTTAGATGATAGTCTTTTATCAACATCTGGAATCAACTCCAAAGAATCACTACATACTGACACAAATACCATAGAGTAATATCCATTTTATATATTAGAAGCACAAATCTCAACAAAAACACACATTAACTGACATTTTTTAAATCAAGTAGATTTGCGAGTATCAGAAAAATTGCATTTTTAGATTTCCAAGTAGAAACATAGGTGTCCGTGTGTACAGACACAAAATGTAAGACACAATTATTTACTTTAGAAATATTAGCAATTGCACGCAAAATATTAACATTTAGGGTGTGTTTGGTATGAGAGAAAATATTTTTCATTTTCACTATTTGGTTGCACAAAATAGTTTAAAAAATATTTTTCTAAATATTACATTTTCCTAAAATTGGAGGACAATGACTTTCATAAAAAAGGTTAGGAAAATATTTTTCAAAAACTCCACCTGCCTTCACATCTAACTCCACCCCCCTTCTCTCCCCTACCCCACCTCTCCCACCCCCTCTCTCCAAAAGGCCTTTTTTTTTCTTTTTTCAAATTTTAGAAATTTTCTTTTTCCATCATTACCCACCCTGCTAACCTCCTCCCCCATGGCCCCCGAATTTTTTTTATATTTTCAAATTTCTGTAAGTTTTTTTCTACAGCACTCCTGATCCCCCCCCCACCCCCCACACCCCCTCAATTTTTTCAAATATATATTTTCAATTATGGTTTTCTTATTTTTCAGTTTACAGGTTCGAAATCTTACGAGTTCCAAAGTTATGAGTTCGGAGGTTTATGGGTTTGGAAGTTTGCGGGTTGAGAAATTATAGAGTTTACGAGTTTGGAAGTTTATGGAATTTGTGGGTTCTGAAGATTTTTGGTTCGTATTGTTTGTTTATTCGTGTTGAAATTCTGTGATTAGTCATCTTATGTTTGGTTGTTGGTTTTTATAACTTATGTTCTTTCCCTATTTGTGTTTAGGTTTAGTTTACTCCAAGTTTTCAATTAATTGTTAATCCGTGATTGTTAGTTCGTGTTAGATTCATTGACACTCATCGATGATTAGTCGCTATTGTATATTTTTCGAATCACGTATTAGTTAGTCGTTTACTCAGTCATTACGTTATATTTAGTAAATCAGTTTTGTTAATCACTTGTCAAATCCGATTAACTATTTGTAATTGGCGAAACTCACTGGTTTTCTGGTTTCGCGATTAATTTTGATGTTTTGCCCTATTTTGAAATCTATTAAGTGATCGTTAGTTCATTTTCTTGTTTTTGATTTTGTGTTTCAGTCAACTTGATAGTTGTTTCATTATCAACATGTATCCTGCATTGCCTTGGTTGTTAAGTTCCAATTCATGTTCATTATCTCCAGGTTTGTCTATGGCCTTAACTACATGTTTGTTTGTTTGTAGTCATTAGTTTCTTTGTTAGTTTAACGGTTCGAGTCTAGTTATCTAATTTTGCACCTTCTAGTTTGAAGCAATAGTTTAGTTTGATATTGGTTTGTGAGGGTAGTTGAAGGTGCTTGAGTGTAGGACCTTTGTTTGATTGCTTTTACTGTTCGGGGACTGTTTTGGAGTACAATACTACAAAATCCTGTCCATATTTGGTGAGGAAAAACTGTTCATTGAACAAAAATATGATTTTGGACAGATTTTTGGTCCAAAAACTATCATTTTAGACAGATTTTTAGCCAAACAAAATCTGTCCCAGAAGTTCTTTTTCTCCTGTATAAAGAGGAGGTCTTTCCACACTATGATCACTCTCTTACACTCTAAAAAAACACATAATTTACCACACAATTGCTGAAATTTTTACACTCTAAAAACACAAACTTTGAGAGTAAAATCAGCAGCTTAATATATATAGCAAGCTGAAATTTCAGATTTTGGTGAGTACTATTTGAGTGCAAAAACTCTCACAAAAATAGAAATATCCATTAGGCAATGTGTGAAGTTGATAGCTACTAGTTTCAAGCATCTTTGTTGAGTTTTCTGGGTTGTCTTAACACTTGAGTTGCTGTTGTTTCCACTGTATTTGCTGCTGAATTTCTGGTGCTACACTGCTGTATTTTATCATTTTGCAAACCAGGTAACTTTCAAATTCTTATATTGCAGATTCTTGATGATAATAAGAAGGATTTGATCCCGGTTTGGTTGATGGAACATGTTAGATTTGATTTTGTTTCAAGATGAATGTTATATTACTGTTATCATTATGTAAATATGTTAGAAATTAGTTCAGTTATCGTTTTCTTCTTTACATATATGATTGAAATTGCATTTTATTAAGTTTACTTAGTTTAAGGAAAAGATAAAGACCTCATTTTTAACCATATTTGTTTAGTTTTGGATCTTTTATGTGAGTTACTTTTAAGGTTCATGTATAATTAATTAGGAAAGACTTCTAGCTTCAAATGTTCTGATGCTTTAAATTATAGTCAATATAATGTTATAATATGGTTCTTCTATTTCGCATTAGAGTATTACCATTTTCTTTTTTTGTAGTTTTTATAATTAGTTGCGATTTGTAATTATGAAAGTGGATTCAAATGCTTAAGGTGTTTACGTTTCTAATGAGTTTGTAGTCTGATTAGTGCCATGTTGGTGTAAATGAGTAGAAGTATTATGTTAGTCCTTGAGAATTAAGTTGATTAAGGAGATGAAAGAGCATAGATAATAATTTAGCATGTGAGTTTCTTTTATGAAAAATGATTTTAATGTGGACATCAATGTGATGAGCAATTTGGTTGGACATGAGCCCATTGACTCCCTAAACCCAATGTTGGGTTGCTGCCTCATTTTAATAACCTCATAAGTCCAATTTTTTTTTAATTTTAAACAATGTAAGTTAATAATTTTTTGCACTAACCTCATCTTTTAAATTAGTAATCATGACTATCGCAAAGTTGTTCCAATTAGCCATACATCACTCATTTTGAATTTGTCAATAATTTTCTCAAGTTAGAAAATGAACCATCAATCTACGAAAATATAAAAAGAAGTGCTTTTCTTTTATTAATTCCATAACGTAGTTTCCTTTTTTTTTAAGTTAGTAAATTCTTTTTTTAGGATAACAATGGTAATAGTCTAGTCAAGTTTCAAACATGAAGCGAAAAATTATTATTTCTTCAAATATTGATCAACTTTTTTAGCCATTAAATAAATTCAATAAGATCATTTATTATAATTTTTTTTAAGAACAAAAAATAATTACTTTCATCTTAACCGATGTCGGGAATACTCACTTCGGAATAAAGAAGTAAAAAAAATGGCAAAGTCTCGAGGGCATATCTTGTTTCATTTATTTCAAAATAAATAAAAGTTGAATTTAATTAACTTCGAGTAGGCTCTTAGGTGCGACACACGAGCTAATGTCGGGGATACTCGTCTTGGTTAGTGTAAGCTAGGGTCGGAAATACTCGTCCTAGTTTGAGATTAATGAAGTCATCAACAATAAAAACGGACATAGGCAAAACATGAAAGCCCAAATGAAACACAATTTATTTAAAATTAATTTAAAGCCAAATGTAGTCAATAAAGTGACCGTTCTAGAACCACGGGACTCGGGGAATGCCTTACACCTTCTCCCCGATCAACAAAATTCCTTACTCGGACTTTGCTTTCGCAGACCAATAATAATAGAGTCAAACTTTCCTTTGACTTGGGATTCAAATAAAAGGTGACTTGGAACACCGAGAAAATAAATTCTAAGTGACGACTCTGTACATAGAATAATCCCTACTCAAATATGTCACTATAATTGGAAAAACTCTTTTAACCCTCATTCATAGTTCCATACACATATATCTTTTTGGGGGAGTAGAAAAAGGGTGTGACAGTTGTCTGCATTAATTTCGTATAACATCTTAGGGAGAAGATAGATTATGACTCAAATGTAAACCAGACAATATTGACTTGGTGATTCTAGAATAAAAAGAAGTGAACTCATAGCATAAATCGGACTATATCATCGATATATGGTCATAAGACTCTTGATCGGAAAAACCCACTTAAACATTTTATTAGAAACAATTACCTTGATGAATTTCTTGTATCCTGCTTCTAACATCATATGGCAATAACTCGATGGCAAAGACACTGGAATGAGTAATTGATGTTCAGTTGCATTTGCTCACATTGAACAAGCATGTAGCATAATGAAAAGATTAAACACATTCAGAAGCCACTTACTTGTTCTATCACCTAGTTGAATGACAACGTACATCCTACCATCAAACAAGGCATCTAACGATAACACACGAAACAGGAGGAATGAATGATGGATCCCTTTTGTGAATATAACAGATCGACTAATAAAAAGTAACTATAACTTTTATATAATGTAGTAGGTAGGGTGTTGATAGTTTATTTCTTTTGATCTCAGGTACCTCTTTGGGTAGCTATTGGATAGTCAGCTGAAATATAACAAAAATAGGTTACATCAAATAAGTGCATTATTGATCTTTCAAATATTGTTCACCCAGCCTTTTTCTATTCTCATAATAATATAGTCAATAATTACATGCATGTGCAAAATTAGTCCAATAATACCTTTCAGTAAATTCAAATTTTTTTACTATGGAAATCAGCTATATGATGGAGGACGAAGGAGAAGAGGCAAAATCCCAAAAGAACACCTTAGTACAACCCTCTCAAATCTCCAAAAAGTTACGACATGTCAGAGATTGTACTTTGATATCAAATATTAAAAAGACAACATGTGTTGCAGAATTAAGTTAAGGAAGGAGCCGAAGGCATAGGTAATTCTGGAACAACAAAATTTTATGTACATTTTAGAGTCTGTGATGTCGCTACAATATCGTATTATTGATGTGTGGCTAGAATTCGTGATTTTAAGCATTATATACCTCGCATTTTATGAGTTTT
>MDKJ01220080.1:0-17377 GCA_005239525.1 Nicotiana knightiana | reverse complement strand
CAGATTTATATTTGCAACGCCCGTTTAGTCTTTATAGAAGACATAGTTGAGCGTGATCATTCCCAAACCGCATAACACCCTTCATGGGTGACACCTTTAGCAGAACCTTCTCCCCAACCATGAAATATACATCACAGACCTTCCTGTCCGCATAGCTCTTCTGCCTAGACTGTGTCGCACGAAGCCGCTCCTGAATCAACTTCACCTTATCTAAAGCATCCTGCACCAAATCTATACCCAAGAGTCTAGCCTCACCAGGCTCAAACCAACCGACCGGAGATCTACACCTCCTCTCATATAAAGCCTCGTACGGAGCCATCTGAATACTCGACTGATAACTATTATTATATGCAAACTCCGCGAGTGGCAGAAACTGGTCCCATGAACCCCCAAAATCAATGGCACAAGCGCACAACATATCCTCCAATATCTGAATAGTGTACTCGGACTGCCCGACCGTCTGAGGATGAAAATCGGTGCTCAACTCAACCTGAGTACCCAACTCTCGTTGCACAGCCCTCAAAACTGCGATGTGAACTGAGTACCTCTGTCAGAAATGATGGAAACTGGAACACCATACAACCGAATAATCTCTCGGATATAAATCTTAGCTAACCGCTCCGAAGTGTAGGTAGTACCAACAGGAATGAAGTGTGTGTACTTGGTCGGCCGATCCACAATAACCCAAATAACATTGAACTTCCTCGAAGTCCATGGAAGTTCAACTACAAAGTCCATGGTGATCCGCTCCCACTTCCACTCCGGAATGTCCAACCTCTGAAGCAATCCACCTGGTCTCTGGTGCTCATACTTGACCTGCTGACAGTTGAGACACCGAGCTATAAATCCAACAATATCCTTCTTGATCCGCCTCCACCAACAATGCTGTCCCAGATCCTGATACATCTTCGCGGCACCCGGATGGATGGAATACCGCGAGTTGTGGGCCTCTTCAAGAATAAAATCCCAAAGCCCATCTACGTTAGGCATGCATATCCGACCCTGCATCATCATCACACCATCATCACCAATAGTTACATCCCTGGCATAACCTCGCCGGACCCTATCCTGAAGAATGAGTAAGTGTGGGTCATCATACTGGCACTCTCTGATACGGTCATAAAGATAAGACCTAGAGACCATGCAAGCCAATACCCGACTGGGATCCGATATATCCAATCTCACAAGCTGGCCCGCTAGGGCCTGAAAATCAAGTGCTAAAGGTCTCTCCGCTGCTAGAAGATATGCTATACTCCCCAAACTCTCTGCTCGGCGACTCAAGGTATCAACCACTACATTAGCCTTCCCTGGATGGTATAAAATAGTGATATCATAGTCCTTGAGAAGATCCAACCATCTCCGCTGACGCAAATTCGGATCCTTCTGCTTAAACAGATGCTGCAGACTACGGTGATCAATAAAAACCTCACAATGAACCCCATAAAAATAATGAGGCCAAATCTTCAAGGCGTGAACAATGGCCGCTAACTCAAGATCATGCACCAGATAATTCTTATCATGGGTCTTTAACTGGAGCGAGGCGTAGACAATCACCCTACCCTCCTGTATCAAGATAAAACCAATGCCTATCTTCGAGGCATCACAATACACGGTATAAGAAGCTGAAGCGGATGGCAAAACTAACATTGGAGCTATTTCAAAGTAGCCTTGAGCTTGTGAAAGCTCTCCTCACACTCATCCGACCTCCTAAACGAAGCACCCTTTTGGGTCATTTTGGTCAAGGGTGAAGCAATAGAAGAAAACCCCTCCATAAAGCGAATGTAATAGCCCGCCAAACCAATAAAGCTCCTAATCTTTGTAGCTGAGGACGGTCTCGGCCAACTCTGCACCACCTCTATCTTCTTCGGATCCACCTGAATACCCTCACTGGACACCACGTGCCCCAAGAATGCTACTGAGCCAAGCCAAAACTCACACTTGGAGAACTTTTCATAAATCTTCTTCTCTCTCAATCTCTGCAATACAACTCTCAAGTGTCGAGCATGCTCCTCCTAGCTACGAGAATACACCATGATGTCATCAATGAACACAATAACAAAATAATCCAAATATGGCTGAAATACACTATTCATCAAATGCATGAACGTTGCTGGGAATTGGTCAGCCCAAAGGACATCACCAAGATCTCATAATGTCCACAATGGGTCCTGAAATCCGTCTTAGGAATATCTGCACCCTGAATATTTAGCTGATGATACCCGGATCTCAAATCAATCTTAGAGAACACCGTGGCTCCCTGAAGCTGGTTAAATAATTCATCGATACGAGGCAAAGGATACTTATTCTTAATTGTAACCTTGTTCAACTGCCTGTAGTCGATACACATTCTCATGGAACCATCATTCTTCTTTACAAATAACATCGGTGCACCCCAAGGTGAAACACTAGGCCGAATAAACCTCTTATCTAGGAGTTCCTGAAGCTTCTCCTTCAATTCCTTCAACTCCGCCAGTGCTATATGATACGTGGAATAGAAATAGGCTGAGTTCCTGGCACCAAATCAATACCAAAATCAATATCCCTGTCAAGCGGCATGCCCGACAGGTCTGTAGGAAACACATCCGGGAAATCACGGACCACAAGAACAGAATCAATAGTGGGAGTCTCAGCACTGACATCCCTCACAAAATCCAAATAAGATAGACACTCTTTCTCCACCATAGGCTGAGCCTTCAGGTATGAAATCATCCTACTAGGCACATAATCAATGGAACCTCTCCACTTAACCCTCGAAAATCCCGTCATCGCTAAGGTCACGGTCTTAGCGTGACAATATGGGACAACATGACATGGAGAAAGCCAATCCATGCCCAATATCACATCAAAGTCAACCATGCTAAGCAATAACAGATCCACTCGGGTCTCCATACCCCTAATAGACACCACACATGGCCGATACACACGGTCTACAACCACAATAACACCCACCGGAGTCGGAACAGATTTAACTAAGAACTCACGGGGCATATCCAAAAAATGAGCAAAATATGACAAAACATAGATATGTTGAACCAGGATCAAATAAGATTGAGGTATCCCGGTGACAAACTGAAACAATACTTGTAATCACAGCACCTGAGGCCATAGCATCTGGTCTTGCTGGAAGTGCATAAAAACGGGCCTGGAATCCAGCTTATCGATCTCCCCCTCTAGGGCGGCCTCTAGCTGCCTGACCTCCACCCCTAGCTGCATGGGCGGGTGGTGAAGTAACTGGAGCTGAATTCGAGGATTGACCTTTCTTATGAGATGAACCCCCAAGAAGACGAGGACACTGCCTCATCATATGCCCAAACTCTCCACACTCGTAACAACTCCCTGGTGCGGGGGATGGGAACTGAAAGGAACCCCTAGCATCGGGATAATTGATAGAAGAACCTGGCATGGAGGAACCCTGAATTGATGGTGCACGGGATGAGCTCTGGGCTAGAAAGGCACTGAATGATGAGCGGACCGAATGAGAACTGCGAGAACCATGCCCCGACGATGCACCACTATAAGCTGGGAGAGCTGGCTGAGCAGGCCTGAATGGGCCGCCTCTGCTATACTGAAACTAACTTCTGGAAGGAACACTACCAAAGCTACCAGATCCCCGAGGCCTCTTGGCCTCCCTCACATCTCGCTCCTGGTGATGAAAGGACTCAATCTCACGGGCAATATCAACAACCTGCTCAAAAGTAGCACCTGATACCCTCTCTCTGGTCATAGAAATCCAGAGCTGATATGTGAGACCATCCACGAACCTCCTGATCCTCTCCCTATCTTCGAGACCCAACTAAACAACATGATGATCCACCTCTAAAAATATCATCTCATACTGCATCACAGTCATAGCGTCCTGATGCACCTGCTCGAACTGCCTGCGCAGCTCCTCCCTGCGGGATTGTGGCACATACTTCTCCAAAAAGAGAGCAGAGAACTGCTTCCAGGTAAGGGGCGCTGCACCAACAGGCCTACGCCTCTTATAAGCCTCCCACCAAGTAAAGGAAGCTCTTGAAAACTGGAAAGTAGTGAAAGAGACCCCACTGGTCTCCACTATACCCACCGTACGAAGAATCCTCTAACACTTATCCAAGAACCCCTAGGCATCCACGCCCTCGGCTCCAAAGAAAGTCGGAGGCTGAATCTACCAAACCTCTCCAATCTACGTTGTTCGTCTTCAGGCATGACCAGAATCACATAGTCCTGAGCAGGTGCAACCGGTTGAGCTGGAGGTGCCTCCGGTGTCTGAAGTCCCTGAATAACCTGATTAGGGGTACGAACGACGGGAGTCTGAGTGCCTCTCCCGGCCTGAGAAGTAGCTGCTGTAGAAGAAACACTGACTGCCTGAGCAAGACTGCTGCACACGGTCAATATATGAGCCAAGGTTTCCTGAAGACTTGGGATAACAATAGGCACAACCGGTGCCTGAACTGGTCCCACTGGAACATCTGCGGTTGGGATTGGTCTAGAATAACATGTGGGTCCGTGGGTACTGCTTCGAATGCTGTGCGGGCTACACCTCTACCTCCACGGCCTTGACCCCTCGTGGGTCCAACGGGTGGCTAATCATCATGCCCGGTAGCACGTGTCCTCAACATCTGTGAGAGAATGAAACCACAGAAGTTCAGTTACCAGAATCAACAAATTCGCACGACAAGAATTCAAGAATATGAGGTTGTTCCTAAGGGTTCTGCAGCCTTTAAATAATTCATTTACTAATCATATTTATCATAAATATTTCATTTAAGCATTTCAAAACAAGCGGAAATAAGCCAAAAACATAAAATTACTCCCGATCTCGGAGTCACTAGTCACGAGCAACTAGAATACAAGTCTACTTAATACAAGATGAGTATGATAACAACAAAACAAATACTAAAAGATAGGAAGGATAAAAGCAAGGTTGCGGGCGCCGTGCAGCTACCTCGCTAACTCCGGGATACTCTGAAGAAGGTGATCGACGCTAACTCCGATGTCCTGGCACCTGGATCTGCACATAAGGTGCAGGGAGTAATGTGAGTACGCAACTCAGTAAGTAACAATTATAACTAAAGACTGAGTGCAGTGACGAGCATTTAAAATCACATAAATCTCATAACATATAAGCCCCAGTGAAAATAACAAGATCAAATCAGTGATTAAAATCCGAGTATCTCGTAAAAACTCCAGTTTCAATGAAAGTTGTTTAAAATCGTTGTTCAATATTTTCAATAGAGGCTCAATAAAAAAGTAGAGTGAAAAATAGTAATTTCATAAACAAGCCCCTCGGGCAAAGTATCACTCATATATAGCCCCTCGGGCAAGCCTCCCAATCACTCATGACTCAACACTCATCAATCAGCACTCACGCTCAATAGGTACATGCGCTCACTGGGGGTGTGCAGACTCCGAAGGGGCTCCTACAACCCAAACGCTATATCGCTGCGGCGTGCAGCCCGATCCAATAGATCACTTCGGCGTGCAGTCCGATCCATATATGTATATATAACACTGCGGCGTGCAGCCAGATCAATAAATATCCTCACAATCCGGCCCTCGGCCTCACTCATTCATCAACCTCACAAGTCACTCGGGCATTTCAGTACCAAACTTAGGGGACTCAGCCCAAAATAACTTTCATATATTTAAAAATAAAGTGATGAAAAAAATTTAACAGTAAACAAGTATAGATCATGACTGAGGATATTCTTTCTATCAAAACAGTGTGAGGATAGTAGTAAAAATACACCTGAGGGTTCAAATAGTACGACACAAGGCCCCAAACATGGCATTCAGCCCAAGTTAATAGAATCATTTCTAAAACACATAGATATCATATGGATTTTATCAAAATAGGCAACTCTACAGTTGCCACGGGACGGACCAAGTCACAATCTCTATTGGTGCACTCCCATACACCTATCACCTAGCATGTGTGTCACCTCATTTATCAAAATAATACGAAATTCCGGAGTTTCATACCCCCAAGTCTAGATTTACAATTGTTACTTACCTCAAACTGGACAAAAATCTATTCCGCGATGCCCTTACCGCTCGACTCGGCCTCAAATCGCCCTGAATCTATCCAAAATCAGTATCATAACATTAATACATGCTACAAGAACAAAGCCCACGTGAAAATTATCAAATTAAATTAAAATTTCCGAAATTGATCAAACCCGACCCCTGGGACCACGTCTTGGAATCCGACAAAATTTACAAAACTATAATCCTTATTCACTCACGAGTCTACTCATACCAATTTCACCAAAATCCAATCTCATTTGGTCCCTCAAATCCCCAAATTACTCTCTCAAGAACTCTTCCATTTTCCCCTCAATTTTCACCCCAAATTCTCGATTTAGATGACAAAATCAAGGCACAATCATGGAATTTAACCAAAATTAAGTGAAGAACACTTACCCCAATCACTCCTTTGAAAATCCTCTCTAAAATCGCCTTCTCCTAAGTTCTCTATTAAATTTTGGAATTATACTCAAACCCTCAATTTTGGAATTAAATACTGCTGCCCAGATTTTCTTCATCGCGAACGCGACCGTCCTCTCGCGTTCGCGTAGGACAACCCAACTACCCTTCCACTTTACTCTTCGTGAACGCGACCGCAGCTTCGCGAACGTGATGCTTTACCAGCTTTAAGCTTCACGAACGTGGCCCACTCCTCACGAACGCGTAGACCAAAAACCTGGGGTCCCCATCTGCCTTATTCCTCTTCGCGAACACGAGAATCCGAGCGCATCCGCGATGCATACTCCACTCAAACCTTCGCATTCGCGACCTTCCCTTCGCGAACGCTGAGAACAAAAATCCTCAGCTCTCAATAACCCTCCGCGAATGCGATAGCCTTCTCATGAACGCGAAGAAGGAATTTTCTGGAACAGAACACTAGCAAATCTGCAAACTTCGAAAGCCAAGAATTGATTCGACAACCACCCGACTCACCCGAGGCTCTCGGGACCTCAACCAAACATTCTAACGCATCCCATAGCATCATTTAAACTTAGTGGAACCTTCGAATCGCTCAAAAGAACATCAAAATACCAAATTAAACCCCGAATTCAAGCCCATGGATTCGTAAACTTCCAAAATTCGCCAATGATGCCGAAACATACCAAACCTCATCCGAACGACCTGAAATCTTGCACACGCATCCCAAATGACACTACGAACCTATTCCAGCCTCCGGAATTCCATTTTGACCCCGATATCAAATTTTCCACTGCTGACCAAAATCGCCAAATTTCCAACTTTCGTCAGTTCAAGCCTAATTCTACCATGGACCTCCAATTTAAATTCCAAACCCACTCCTAAGTCCAAAATCACCTAACAAAGCTATCGGAACCATAAAAACCTTAATCCGAGATCGTTTACCCATAAGTCAATTTCTGGTTGACTTTTCCCACAAACTCACCAAATTAAGAGACTAAGTGTCTCGTTCCTCTCCAAAATCACTCCGAACCCGAGCCAACCAACCCAATACAACATAATAGAGCTGAACCACATATAATGAAGCATAAATGGGGAAAACAAGGCTCAAACTCTCTGAACGACCGATTGGGTCATTACAAACAGGCGCCTCATGCTGACTTAAAACTTGAAATGAATTCCCTCGTTTTCTAGGTGGGCGCCTGATACTGTCTTAAAACTTGAAATAAATTCCCTCGTTCTCCAGGTGTGCGCCTGATGCAGTCTTAAAACTTGAAATAAATTCCATCGTTCTCCAGATGGGCGCCTGATGCTGACTTAATCTTGAAATAAATTTCCTTATTCTCCAGGTAGGCGCCTGATGCTGACTTAAAACTTGAAATAAATTCCCTCATTCTCTAGTTGAGCGCCTGATATCAACTTGAATTGAAATAAATTCCCTTGTTTTTCCAGGTGGATGTCTGATGCTGACTTAAAACTTGATGTAAATTCCCTCGTACTCCAGTTGGGCGCCTGATGCTGACTTAAAACTTGAAATAAATTTCCTTGTTCTCCAAGTGGGCGCCCGATATCAACTTGAACTTGAAATAAATTCCCTCATTCTCCAGGTGGGCACCTGATGCTGACTTAAAACTTGAAATGAATTTCCTCATTCTCTAGGTGGGCGCCTGCTAATTACTTGATCTTGAAATAAATTCCCTCATTCTCCAGGTGGGCGCTTGCAATCACAACAACATAGACAAAACAAAGAATATTTTCTATCCCAGTTTGTACCAGGAACATTCATGAGTGTTAGTTGAATCCCATTATCCAGGGGGTCCTGAAAACTTGAAATTAAATCCCATTATCCAGGAGCGTCCTGAAAACTTGAAACTAGATCCCATTATCCATGAGGGTCCTGAAAACTTGAAATTAAATCCCATTATCCAAGAGGGTTTTGCAAACCTAAAACGGAACTTATCTGGAACATGCTTTCCTCATGGAGTATTCCTGCAGAGCAAACAAAATTTCTTTTGCCTGTTTCAATTAAAGAAAATCTCGTCAGTTTGAAAATGTGGTGGTTAGTTTGTGGCATCCTTACTGAAGGTGTCTGCTTCTGCTAATACCATTCTTCATTCTGATTAGCTGCTTCGGTCTTAACAAAGAATTGTTTGACCTTTTGATCGAACCCCAACCATAAAAAACCCCTGAATCCGAATCCCTTACACTCAACTTGTTGTATGGCATCTTTATTCAGACAGTTGTTGAAACTCTGTATTTCCTCAAAATTCACGAATCACCTTATCGCCCGAACTTCAGTTATCACCTTATTGCTCATTCTGTATCATGTTACTTGTGATGTGATTTGGCCGAACTTTGCCTTGTGCAACTAAAAGCTGGTAATAGGCTTTGAATTCCTTTCTTTCTTTTTTATTTAACAAAGACTAACTTGACAGAGACTTAGAAAAATAGACCCAAAACAAACGAAGCGAAGTGACTTCGTGAATTAGGAGTAAAGAGGAAAATTTGAACAAAGATGACTATTTGGAGAAGAGTGGAGAAGAGACTTATCTGAGTGAAGCAGCTGCCTTCAATGATCATGACATGCATTTCGGATTGATCAGCCTAATCCATCTAACAAATCATATTTCAGCTCATGCCACGTCTTCATACCTCAAAATTGGGATTTTCATAATCCAATCCCTCTGTAAAGTCACGAACCCCATTCGACTCGTAGTGACCCAAAGGGTTTTCACCAGCAAACCTCTCTCATTTGTTCATCTTGACGCCGCATGAATCAGATCTTTGCATAGTTCGGGAAGATCATGAATAAATTAAATAAACTAACTTTTTTTTGGATTTTGAATTTTCTTTCTTTTAATTTCCGAAAGTAAGACTTATAAAGAAAAAAAATAATTTTTTTTTACTTTTCTTTTTATTCCTTTTGGAAATTCGAAAGAAAAACTTCTAAAGAAGAAAATAAATATTTTTGGACTTTTGACAATTATTTTGAATTTATGAAAGAAATACTTTTAAAGAAAAAAAATGTTTGAATCTTCAATTTTCTTCTCAATTTTCGAAAGAAGAATGAAAATATTTTTAGATTTTGCGAAAAATTAAAAAAAAAAAATTTTGTATATATATATTTTTTTTAAAATGGGGTCTAAAAGAAAGACTTTCTAAATAAGAAAGTACAGGAAAATATTTTTTGATTTTTTTCTTTTAATTTTGGTATCAAAGAAAGACTTTTCTGAAGGAGAAAGTAAATAAAAATATTTTTGGATTTTTGAAAATTGGGATCTGAATGAAAGTTTTTTCTAAAGAATGAAGTAAAACAAAATATTTTTAGATTTTTTTTTTTTGAAAAGTAGGAGCCGGAACCTATGAGGTTTGCCTACGTATCTCACATCCGGTGAGAATCAGTCCCGCGTAATTTTTCCAATTTTGACGCAAAGAAAAATATGATTTATTTTGAAATGATTTTTCTTTTTCTTTTTTTCCTTTTTTTTTAAATTTCGGCAGAGTTTCAGGATTTTTTGAATACCGAAAATTTCAAAACCGGACGTTTTTCTATCCTACCTTACTCTTGGTTTTCTCTTTTTTTTTTCTTTTCTTCATTTTCTTTCCTTACTCTAGAAGTCGGTCAATATACAAGCCAAAGCAAATAAATGCACAAGTAACATGTAAAAATGCATCAGGATTGTTCTTTAATTTCGAGTGCATCTGTCCTAGACAGACCCAATCCTTGTGTTGAGTTCCCAAATTCAAATGCACATGATGCAAACAAACGTTCCTACTAGGGATCCGGAACGAGGCTGTGTTATTATAAGTTTGAATCCTGAGTGTATTGTTCTAGATATGGCTTACCCAAGCGGACAACTAGAGTCAGGGGAGGGGGGGAGGGCACCGTACCGGGAATATAGAAGCTTCACCAGCTTTGCAACTTGTCCGAACCTCTTTCTAAAATTAGGATAAGACTCTAACAGAAAAGAAGCCACGCGAAGCGCACGCTTCCTAGAAGATTTAGAAGACTCAGATTGAAGAGAGGTTTCGTAGCAATTTATATACAGTTCATATAATATCAAAGTGATAAAAAGCGACATTTAGCACATTAGGTTCAAACATATAAAAATCAAAATAAAAGCCAAATATAACAGTTATTCTAAGCTTGAATTCTTGAACCCTGAACCAGAGATTCTGGGTTCGTTCCCCAGCAGAGTCGCCAGAGCTGTCACACCTCCTTTTTCCCGAAGGGGATTGAGAGTTTTTTCAATTTAGGTGACATTGTCGAAATGAGATTAGTTTGATTAGAGTCACCACTTGGGATAATCTATGGTGTCCCAAGCCACCGATTTATTTTTAGAATCTCAAATCGAGGAAAAAATGACTCCATTTAAAGTTTGCGAAAATTAGAAAATCGGATAAGGGATTCTGTTAATTCAAAAGAAGGTGTTAGGCATTCCCGAGTTCCGTAGTTTTAACACGATCGCTCAATCATTATTAATTGGCCTAATTATATTATTAATTACATATTTAGAACATATGTGCATTATTAACTTTTAACCGCTTTTAGTATTTATGGAATTATTTCTTGAACAAGTCACGATGTCGTACACTTGTTGTTTTGATACACGTTGCAAACCGTGCCACATGAAATGCACCCGCGATTTACGACATGTTTATTTTATTATTATTAGAAGTTGTGGTCAGGTCACATGAAATGTACACCCGAATGAGATTTATATATCGTGACCATGCCACGAGAATCATACCCATAGTCATAATAATTATTGTTAATCGCACCTAAAGAATACTACGACTGTCTATAAATTATCTTTCTAAGGTCTTGAGATTTGGTGTAAGACCAAGAGTTATGGAATAAATTTGTGGAGAAGGATGTATGTTTATGAGGTTATCGGTCTTGAGAGAAATTATTATTTTTCGCCCAAGCTAATTCCATTCAATACTTTAAGTGTAAAAGGTCCGCCACTTTTTAAGTATGCAGTCACTATCCCATGGCCCACAAATTTTATCTACAACCAAATTCTAACTTCACACTCTCTCGAATATCCAGCATACAAACAATTCTAAAAAAGAAAACTCCATTTAGACAAATACATTTAGATTAAGGGAAACTCTACTAAGGCCATCTCCAACCCACCCCTATTTATCCATAATGGGGGAAAATTTGGGGTAATTTGGCTCCAATCCACCCTCATTTTTGCCTCCATAATGGGGGATGAATAGTGTTCCCTCAAATATGGGGTTACACTATTCATCTCCCTCATTACTATTCACCTATATTTTATTATTATTTTATTATTTAACTCTTTTAATTTATCTCTTTATATATACCTAATTATGTTTATGTAATATCTTTATAATATTAATTTACATCTTAACTTTGGCGTATAATTTTGATAAATTAATTTTCGTGCATTTATTATTTTTATGTAAAATTGTAAGTTTATTTTATTATAAGTTATAATTGTACAAAAATTATATAATCTTCTCAATAAATAAATGATGCAAATATGAAATATTAGATGTTGCTAAAATTGAAAATACATTAAATTAAAATACATTAAAAATGGAAATACATGAAAAATGAAAATATATATTTGATTAATCTTGTATCACAATGATTTCACTTCTATTTGAATTATTAGTTAATCTATAATAACTGTGTACAAATTATATTATTTAAAATTTTATGAAATTATTTGAATGGAAATTACAAATTAATGAAAATAAAAGATGGAATTTATTTAATAGAATTTAAAAAATAAAAACTAAAATGAAAGATAATAATATAATATAGAAGAGAGAGAAGAATATAAAAAAGAATATTCTTTTTCGGGGAAAAAAATAGAGGAATAATTGGAGTAAGTTGTCCCAAAAATGGGGAAATCCCCATTATGGGGACAAAAATTGGGGTTAGTGTTGGAGATGGCCTAACATTACATTCAACATTGATAAATCACTTAATTGAACCAACTTGATTAGCATGAAGCTATTGTCTTATTCAACTTTAATACCACTCCACATTGATTACACAAACTTAATAATGTAATTTTAAAAATTGTACCACGCTGACATCATTTAATGGAAATATACAGTAACAAAAGAAGAGTCAGCATATCTGACCAACTCACTTATCAAATTGAACAAACATTATGCTAAATAACAAACTAATAAGAACATTAGGAATTTCAGTTTGGCCAGATTTAAAATACATTAGCGAGTCATTCTATCAATTACAATCATTATTTATAAACTTGCATCAAAATAAAATTCAAACTAACTCCTATACTCTTGCTCTCATCACTGGCGACGAACAGATGCTGGAATTACACGTTCCAACTCTGCCAATCATGATTCTGCGACCCAGACAGTTTATAGAGACGGACCTGACCAACTGGTGGTCAAATTCATCCCTTGACATTCTTTAACGTTCCTTCAAGTATGAACCATCATTAATATTGAAACACTTTCATAAAAGAACAAATAAAAAACAAGAACTTAGTTAACTTAAGATTAATCAGGACATATGTGTTACTTGTCACAACAAAGAAAATCAAGGTGCGAAGTTCATTCAATGAAATAGTGAAAATATCACATATACCCTTAGCTTCACTTCAGAAAATCGCAAAGAATAATTAGGATTTCAAATGCTTAACCACATTTCAAAATCAACAATCAACCATACATAATTGATGAATACCAAGCATATTCAAAGCATTGAAACTGTACAGAGCAAACGACAATTTTACACCTCAAAGAAAAACTGAAATTAATGTCGTTTATAAAGAATGATACCTGGATTACAGCAAAAGACAAAAGGGAAAATAAATCTCTGACTTTGGAGAAGAAACAACTAAGAAGCAGTTATGACTTAATGAAGCAGCAATAAACAAACAAAATTGAAAACCAACTTCTGAACCAGCAGAGATGAACCAAATTATAGAGAAAACAAAAATAAACTGTGAAGCCCCTTTTCTTCTTTGTTTCTTTTTTTTGTTGAAGTTTTTTTGTTTTAGAAATGAATATGAAAGGAAGGGATTTCTAAAAATTGCAGTGAACTAGCGTGTTTTCTGTGAGTGAATATGCAGATGATAATGTATCTAAAATATGTGAAAGGAGTCCCTTTTTATAGGGAAAATAGTCTCAGCTCACCTCCCATGTGCTCTAAAATTAAAGAAAAAAAAAACATATTTTCTAACTAATTCCCTACAACTATCCCTTTCTTATCAAATTTCAGCATCTTTTCAAAATTGAAAAATGGACAACCGTCCAATTCAGAATTTCTCTTTTGTTTTCTTAATCTTTTAACTTCTGAAAGTTCCCTTTTTAACCCCAATTTTGACCTAATTATTTTGTCTTTTTGCATTATAGTCCATTCTACTTTATTCTAGAACCTTCCAGCTGTTACAGATAATATTATAAAACCCTTAAAATTAAACTCAAACTAATTTCAATAATTTCGACCAAATAATGAATCCATCTAAAGAGAAGGTGCATTAATTCAATCAAGAAACAAATTTAATCAGGTGTGAGTAATTTTAAACAAACAGTTCAACCCTTAAACATAATCTAATTACTAAAATGATTGGACACTATAATTAAACCCCAAATCGAAACACATAATCGAACATGCAACTAACAACCAACTTAAGAAAAGAGAAAAGAACTAAATGTAACGATTCGGTCGGTCGTTCTGAGAGTGTAGCCCCGTTTTCCCCATTTCTGCTTCGTTTTGTGCTGTTTAGCTCAATTATATTGTGTTGGGTCGGTTGGCTCGGGTTCGGAGTGGTTCTGGAGAGAAATGAGACACTTAGTCTCTTAAGTTGGGAAAATAGTTGGAAAAGTCAACCGAAAGTTGACTTATAGGTAAATGATCTCGGAATGTGGTTTTGATGGCTCGAATAGCTTCGTTAGGTGATTAGGAACTTAGGAGTGTGTTCAGAATGTTGTTCGGAGGTCCGGAGTAGAATTAGGCTTGAATTGGCGAAATTGGATTTTTGGCAATTTCCAGTGGGCAGTGAAAAATTAGCTATCTGGGTTGGAATGGAATTCCGAAAGTTGAAACAGGTTTTTAGTGTCATTTTGGATATTTGTGCAAATTTTCAGGTCATTCGAACGTGGTTTAGATGGTTTCAGCATCGTCGGCAAAATTTGGAAGTTTCTAAGTTCTTAGGCTTAAATCCGAGGTTGATTTGGTGTTTTGGCGTTGTTTTGAGTGGTTCGAAGGCTCGACTAAGTTTGAATAAGGATATGAGATGCGTTGGAATGTTTGGTTGAGGTCCCGAGAGCCTCGGGTGTGTTTTGGGTGGTTAACGAACCAATTCTTGGATTTTAAAGTTGGCAGATTTTGCTGGTTTTTGGTTGCAGAGAATTTCTTCATCACGTTCACGGGTGGGATGCCGCGTTCGAGAAGGGTCATTTGGGGAGCTGAGGATTTTTTTCAACATGTTCGCGAAGGGATGGATGCGAACGCGACGATCTGAGTGGAGCATGCATCGCATTCGCGAACAAGGGCACACATTCGCGAAGAGGAGTAGGCGGTTGGGGACCCCAGGGGTTTTGGCCTACGCGTTCGCAGTGAGCAAGGCTGGTAAAGCATCACGTTTGCGATGCTATTGGCGCGTTGCTGGGTTATGCTACACGAACGCATGGGTTAGGCTGCGTTCACGATGAAGAAATATCTGGGCAGAATATTTAAAGTTCAAAATCGAGGGTTTAGTCTAAAATTCTAAAATTTCAATAGAGAGCTCGGGAGAAGACAAAATTTGAAGATCTTTTCAATAGAGTGATTGGGGTAAGTGCTCTTCACTCATATTTGGTTTAATTCCATGGTTTAGTCTTGAATTTCATCATTTATTTGGGATATTGGGGTGAAAAATTGGGAGAAATGAGTGAAAACTTGAGAAAATTCTTTTGGGGATTTGAATGGTCGTTTGATGTCTGATTTCGATGAATTTGGTATGGGTAGACTCAGGAGTGAATAAGGATTCTAGTTTTATGATTTTTATCGAATTTCGAGATATGGGCCCAGGGGTTGGGTTTGGCAAATTTCGGGATTTTGATGTAATTTAATTATTTTCGAGTGGGCTTTGTTCCTTTAGTATATATTGATGTTATTAATCTGATTTTGGTTAGATTCAGAGCAATTGGAGGCCGAGTCGAGCGGCAAAGGCATCGCAGGTTAGGATTTTGGCAGGTTATGTTAAGTAATTACTGTAAATCTTGTCCTGAGGGTATGAAACCCCGAATTTCATATTTTATCGCTATCTTGAAGTGGCGCACACGCTAGATGACGAGCGTGTGGCGTGCACTATTGGGGATTGCGAGTTGGTCCGTCCCGTAGCAGTTATTAAGTTGCGTATTTGACTGAAACTATATGATATCTTGTGTTTTCTTTTGAAGGTATTACCATGTTTTGGGTTGAATGCCGTATTTGGGCCTCGTGTCAAGTTGATTGGACTCTTAGGTGCTTTTACTGCTATTTCCTCACTATTTTGATTTCAAATATGTACTCAGTCATGCTATTTTAAACTGATCTCGAAACTCAGTTTCATTTACACTATTTGATGCATAAAATGATATTTTGGGTCGAGCACCCCGTTTTACTAATAGCCCGAGTGGCTGGAGAGGTTTCTGACTGAGTGAGGCCGGGGGCCTGATTTGTGAGGATATGATATGGGATCGGGCTGCGTACCGCAACATGTGTTACTGATTCATGATTATGTGAGGCGGAGGGACTGATTGATTTACGCTACGAGGTGACTTGTTATAGCGCTTGGGCTGTAGGAGCCCCTCCGGTGTTTGTACACCACCCAGTGAGCACGGGTACCCTGAGTGAGTGATGTGTGTTGCCCGAGAGGCTGTTCTTGATTCATGTTGTACCCGCGGGGCTGATTACGAGTGATTGTGAGGTTGCCCGAGGGGCTGATTCAGAGTGATGTTATGCCTAAGGGGCAATTTATGATACATGTTTGTGTCCGAGGGGCTATTTATGATTTTTATCATTTTTACTCTAAACTTCATTGAAACACTTTTGAAACTGTTGGAAAAATATCTTCAAACGATTTTACTGAAGATCTGGTTTAAGCAAGATGGTTTGACTTATACAATTTTGAAGGTAAACTATACTTACTGTGATTTCATGACATGGATTTATGTGTTTCTTACTGCTCAATCCTTATTTACATTTATTACTTATTGAGTTGGCGTACTCACATTACTCCCTGCACCTTGCGTGCAGATCTAGGGATTTCTAGACGTGATAGCGAGCGCTGATTCTTTCATCCGTCATGGATATTCGAAGTCGGCAAGGTAGTTGCAGGGCGATCACAGCCTTTTCCTCTCCCTCTTATCTTCCTTAGACTGTATTAGTGTTTTTTTGTTTTTTTTTGGACTGTAAAGTCTTAGTTGTTTTTGGATGATCCTTGGTAGGCGCTCGTGGTTTGTGACACTCCGATGTCGGGCTTGTTTGTTTTTCTGCACTTGTCATTTAAACTGATGTTATGAATGTGTCGGTTGACCTAGTTCCATGATAGGAGCCATCACGACCGGGTGGTTTTGGGGTCGTGACACTATACCAATTTAGCAAAACCAGGAAGACACAATGACGAATTGACAGAATCTCGATGATTCAAAATGGTCCAAAATTAACGTTAATAGATTGCTCTTGTCAAAAGCAATCAATCAACGTAAGTTTCGAGCCAAATCGAATTAAATTTAAGGAAAAAAATCAGACAGGGGTAAAACTAGGTTTTTCTGAGATTCCTAGATCCGAAAATCGGCGAGTTTGGGTGATCTTTTAGGGAAATTAGTGAGGGTTTAGGAACGAGGATGGGGAGAGGAGTGTAGGGTATGATTTTGGGGGAGTTTTGGGTGGTGCCGCCGGCATAGGTGATTTCCGGCGGTGGTGGGCGACGGTGGCGGCTAGGATTTTGATTGGGGAAGATGAGAG